>FLSR01001240.1:14893-44777 GCA_900092035.1 Leuciscus waleckii
GTGTGTGTGTGTGTCTGCCTGCCTTGTGTGAGTGTGTGTGTGTGTGCGCACTCATGCGTGAGGTGGTGTTGCGTAACGTCACCCTGACTCCTCGGGTCTGAGATGTAGGGCGGCTCGCAGTCACTGACCGACTTTACAGAGAATCACAGAAATCTGAGAGAAACACTGATGTTAGACTGACCTGATCATGTTCACCTCGCTCGTCTCTGGGCAGGGGCGGACTGACGCTCGGCACGCTGGGAGAAACACACACACACACACACTCAGTGAATGTCAGCAGAAACATCGACCTCAAACAAACCAGGGTGTGTGAGGGAACTGGAGGGTGTTTAGAGTTAAGCTCATGATTATGTCATAATTTAAAATAAAAAGATAGCATCCAAAATAAAAGTTTGTGTTCACATAATATATATGTGTGTGTACTGTGTGTAATTATTGTGATACACACACATGCATGTATATATTTAAAAGAAATGTGTTATTTATATATACAAAATAACTTCACACAGTACACACACACACATATATTATGTGAACACAAACTTTTATTTTGTATGTGATTAATCATTGCCCAGCTCTACATCTGCATGTCATGTGATTATTAACCCTCATCATGCGCATCTGTTGTTAAATTATTGAAATATGAACTGAATCTCAGGGGAACGTGTTCGTTTAGAGGAGTTCAGAATCGCTGCCAGAACTAATCTTCTAAAACACACACACACATAATCACAGCTGACTGTGGTCGGCTTCAGCATATCAATACACTCCTTACTATGACCTTTAACACCATAGGAGGATTACAATGTATTAAAATACATGTCAAGAATAATAACAATAAATTATATAACAAACTAGAAAGAAAAGGATACATTATATTTTGCATTAAAAAAATGAGTGATGAGAATGTGGGTGAAATATGAGTGTTTAGAGTTAATGAGCTCATGATTGAGTCATAAAGAAAAAATCATCAAGAGCTCATTAGATAAGTCAATTAAACATTTCACCCACCAAATTTCATCATTCATTTTTTTAATGCAAAATAATTTAATTGACTTTGTTTGGACACGGATGTTTTAAAAATATCTTCTATCATGATCCAGCAAATAAAGTCACAGGTTTGAAACCGCATGCAATTCAGGCCCTGATTTCCTTCTTACTTTGTGGAGAAATAAAGCTCAAATATGAAGTGTTTTTCACAGAGAGTTAACACATGCACTCGAACACACGAGACTGTACTTCAGGACATGTTAGTCTTTCTTACCTCTGATATCCTCAACAGTGTGAGGTTTACCACATACATTAATAAGATCTTCAAACCCCATGGGTATTTCTATAAAGAATATCCACTTTCCTCTATTTTCTCCAAGCTCTAACATTAATAATGTCAGGAACGGGAGACTTTAGATGGTGTAAGTCACTGGACACGATATGACAGATATCAGACCTCAGGAAAGGCTTTATAAATGTATTCCTGCTAAAATAGCTTTCAAAAAATGTCTTTCCTTTCCTGCATTCGTCTTCTTCTGGCTTAAGGTGTTGCACACTCAGTGTTCTCGTGTTGGTCATTCGGTGGCTCGGAAGTGCTCGCTACGGATGCCAAAAACACAGGAAATCGAGTGTGTGAACGTGATTGACACAACGTGAGGTCGTATTTATTTTTTAACGTGCAAAAATTTCGGACGAGAGTTTCGGCCTCAGTGTGCGAGGACCTTTACACTTATTTGTCCCGTGCGTGACCTCCCTCGTCCCATTTTTCTACTAGCCTACTACGCTGATCTAACCACTGACTGATACAACAGCAACAGCAGCAGAGCTGATCACGACACCTGAGAATGATCACCGACACCTGTCATCATCCAATCACAGCTTTTTTAAATCATTCTTTTGAGACAAATCACTGTTTGATTTGTGAACATAATCCTCTGCCGTCGCCTCCGCTTCAAGCCGGACTCGATTTTTTTCCAGGATTCTTTGATGAATATAAAGTTCATAAGATATTCATCTGAAATAGAAAGCTTTTGTAACATTATAAATGTTTTACTGTCACGTTTGATTAATGTAATCATCCTTGCTGAATAAAAGTAGGCAATTACTTTCTTTAGTTTCTTTCACAAAAACTAACCCCAAACTTCTGAACTGCAGGCCTAGTGTATAATGTTAAAAAAGCTTTCTATTTTAGATAAATGCTGTTATTTTGAACGATGGTTTGTTTGTAATGTGACTTTTTTTAATCTAGGCTATTACATTAATATTCTTTTTAGAATTAAATTGTACAAAAATAAGTTAAGCAATACAAATGTGTTTATGTCTGATAACCTTTTAAACACACTTAACCACAGACACTGAAATGACGAACACTGTGCGATACAGTGCAAATATTTTGAGTGTCCCTCATTTTCCTATAAAGAATCACGATTGTCCCGCATTTTCCTTTTCTGAAGTTGGCAACCCTATTTACACTTCAAACTTAAAAAAATAAGTGTAAAAAAAAAATCAAGTAAATGGTTTTTAAAGTAAATCAGAAGCGATTGGAAAAATCATGCAAATTCATTGGTTGAAAAGAGCGGAAACTCTACAGATCATCCAGCGTATGGTTATTCAGAGCGACTAACAAATGAGGAACATCAGCCATCTATCACACACAGGACAGAGACATTCACATTACTACAATGCTAAGAGTTAAGAGTGAGCTAGAGGAGGTCAGGCGCTTGAGCAGAAGAAAAACACACTTTCTGAAAGATATCTGATCATGAATATATTTCTGAAGCCCTTCCTGAGATCTGATCTGTCATATGGTGTCCATTCGGGGGCAGTGCTGCTCTTTCAGCATCTAAACTCTCCCGTTCCTGCCAGCGTATCAAAGCAGAGGAGCTTCTCTCGTCTGAGCACGTCCATCTGAGAGATGTGAGGTTTGGCGTCTCCGACACGAGTGCTGAAGGGTTTAAACACATCCATCATTTATAAAGCGCTTCAGAAACGCGTGTGATCCTTCAAACATCCGTCAGCAAGCAGAGAGACGAATGCTCACGTTTGTTTTACACACACCAGGGGTCTCATGATAAAACTGTGCGTAGGATCCGTACTAAAGTGTGCGTGCGCCTGAAAGACAAAAATGGCGTACGGCAAAAAATATTCAGACTTATAAACCCGTGTGAACGCCAGAACCTGCGCAAGATTCCCTTTATAATCCCAGTCAGCGGAAGATTGTGCACATGCGTCTCCTCCTCGAAATATCCATATATGAGCTTACAACTCCTTGTTTTACTACGCATATCCTCATCTGCATATCATTTGCATAAGCATATTCATCCACGTGATGTTTAACATGTTTACCGGTACATTAGGAGAATGAGATGGATGTGCTAGTAGCCGATCCTTGCCTTGTTTTTGAATAAATAAATCAAATAGTGTAAAATACATTTCAGAGAAAGTTGTTCTCAATCTTCTCCACTGGCCAAATAGTATTTTTAATTGATTTATATTTGTAATGGGAACTGATAGGCCTTGTTGTGCATTATTTGCACGAAAATATTTTCTCAGACAATCTGCTATTATCATGATAAGCACTTCTCTCTGTAGTTAAACATTAAAGCACAACATGCCACAGGAAAAGTGTTCAGAAGCATCGCATCCACTACATATACTTATATTTATTGAATATAAAAAATTTTGTAACTTCTCAGTAATGATTTCATGTAATTTAAGTGTTTAACTCCAGTAATGAGAAGGGCTTATTTAATGTTTATATCATAAATAAAACATAGTTTAAATCATTCTTTTATTTATGTAAACTGTTATTGTGAACATGCACTGTATTTATGATTATGTCTCATAATGAAGATTTACGGTTGTCCTTCATCTGCTGTTAGCTATGCGTCAGTGTCACTATAACGGCCCAGCACTCTCGCTGGCGCGGACATTAAGAAGGGAAGGATGTTTGCTTCATGTGATAGGCTTGGTGAGGGAAATTATATTTGTATTATCTTTCTGTATATGTATAATTTTCTTACAATTTTCTGTTTAAAAGTGACCAAAAAGCCATTGACTCCAGCTCACCATCAGTGTCGCCAAACGGCTCCGCTCCAGAACGCTCGTACGCATGGGTAGAGTTTGTGTGCAGGTGCGCACATTTTCCCATCAAGTTTGTTTTTATGAATCACGACCTGTGTGTGTGAAGTGGCGTAGTGGCGTAGTGGCGTAGTGGCGTAGTGGCGTAGTGGCGTACATCTCGTTCAGGCCCTGTTCTGTGTGACGCACCAGTTATAGATGAGGCCCCTGATGGCGGAGGCGGAGCTCTAACGCTGGTTAATGTTTAAAGAGCAGAGACTCGCTGGAAGTGTAGAATTATGACCCAGGAGACCTTCTGTTTTCAGCCTTTAGTGTGTAAATGTCAAACTGACAGCGAGGGAAAAGTTACTGGGCTTCGTTAAAAATGCTCAGCAGAGCGACTGAGAGAAACTCAGACTTTAATTAATACAATTAATAAAGGAAGAGTCCATCGCAAACGATCTGTTCAACTCAGACGAAGCCCTTAGATGAGGAGTTTATATCTCAATAACGTTCACATCTTCACGGTTCTCTGATGTTGGTGACATGAAAAAAAATGATATCTTGATATTCTCTGGGTTTTTATCGATAACTATAATTATAGGATATTTTGCTGAGTGTGTTATTGTACTGGTACTTTGGCAGGTTTATGACTGCCGTGAACAGCTGACTCATAAAGTTTTTATTTTCTTCCTATTCTGGTCAGTTCACAGCAGCGACAGAAATTATGTTTTCCAATAAGTATACATTGATTTTTTTTTACTTTTATGGGCATTTTTTATGGCCATTACTTTATAAAGCCATTTTTTTACCTGATTAAAAGTTTACATCATCTTTTATGTACAATTCTTACATTTAAGGGGAGGTATAATGCCCCTTTCACAAGATGTTAAATAAGTCTCTGATGTCCCCAGAGTGTGTATGTGAAGTTTTAGCTCAAAATACCCCACAGATATTTTTATATAGCATGTCAAAATTGTCACTTTTTGAGGGTGAGCAAAAACGCAGAGTTTTGTGTCTGTTCTTTAAATGCAAATGAGCTGCTGCTCCCGGCAAGGGGGCGGAGCTTCAAGAACTCGGTCCTTTTACTTCACACAGACACACACTGAAAATTTCTAAAACTTTTAGCCTTTTATGTTCAAACCGGAGTCAGACAATGATGGAGAGACTCAAGAAGAAGTGACAACATGTAGAAGGAACAGGACATTTCTGAATGGTTAGTTGATGGATTTATGAAGCTGATGTAGAGTTATCTTCTAGTCATTGATTAGCATATTCTGTCATGATAATGTTTAAAACGCGTTCCCGGGGGCGGGGTTTAGGTAAATTTTTCCCGGGAGGAATGTGGTGTAGTCTCTACCAGCCGTTTGTTGTAGTCCTTAAAAAGTGATTTAAAAGAAAATATCTCCCTTTGCTTTGAACTTTGAGCATTTTAACTCTGCAGATGTTGTTTATGCTCAAACAGCAACATTACACACTAACTAAAGTTAGAAAAGAGAAATCATAATCAACCACCCCTTTAAATTCAATTAGAATAAATGACACAAAAGGGATTTACCAATTAAAATGAAATCATATCAACTAAATTCATCTTTGCACTGCAGAGAAAACACAGAGGCTGCGTCTGAAGTGGCATTTAGATTCATTTACACTGTTTAATGAAAGTCAGAGGGACATGAATGTGTTTATCCTGCTGTTATACAGGCACAAACAATGTTTTGATCTTTTAAACATAAAACATTGAATACTGATACTAGAAAAGATTTAAAAAATGATGGCAGCAAGTCATTGTTAATGAACAAGTCATTGAGATCCAACCGATTCATTCAAACGGCTCATTCATTCAGGAACATTTGACTTGTCATGTCTTAATTAGTGAGTCATTGAATCATTCATTCATCCGATTTTTTCACTCAGTGATGAAACAAAACAGTGCTGTGGCTTTAACCTGTTAAGCTGCACCAGTGCGTCGGCGCACTGAAGCGTTTTTTTATTTATTTAGTTCAAAGTTACTATCAGATTAAATGTAATATATTTTCTTTCTGATTTTTTTTTATCTGAAGCCAAATTAGATCACAGAAGATTATTTAAAACACTCGCTTGCGTTTTAAAGTAAGTTTGGATCACAAACATGGTTTTAATCTCATAAATGGTCGTGTATTGATGGTGTTCTAAGCTAACATGCTAGCTAGCTCAGGTGCACCTGTCACCTAGAAGTTATTCTTTTATGGGTTTTTTTTTCTAAATAGTAATGCTTTTCTGAAATGTTTTTAGTGCATTTGATACAGTTTCAAATGTAAGTGAGAACTTTGATCAAATAAATTAGGGACTGAAACCCGATGAATAGCCTGTGAATAGCCAGTCGTTAGTAACTATAATGCAGACAAAAGATATGCATATTTAGATTCATAACCAGGCTGGAGAGGTGTGAATGTGTGCATGGGAAGACTGGGACTGAATGGGGCTCGTTTGCACCACAAAACAATAGAGACAATAGACTGAATAGATGACTTAGTTGATGACTAAACATCAGTAGCATTTTTAGAGTCTAATCAGAATAAAGTCATTTTACATGATCTTGAAAAACATTTAACTAAATACAGAGTTTTAGACTTATCATTTTCAGATTTTAAATATAACATGGTCACACATATGGCTTTAGCTGCAGTGCATTTCTAGATTGCTCCCGGGCCCACTTCAATTTTATTTTCATGAATATGTTTAATACAAATACATTTTTAATAACTTTACAAAACTTTGAAGCTATTTAAAAAATGTTTTTTCATTATGACAATAATTAATTCTACATTTACAATAAACTACCAGGTGTCAGCTTTCAAATGAGATCATACTTGTGCTTTTAGTACAAAGGGTTCATGAACTGTATGTGTTTCAGTTTGGGTATGTCATTTCTGGGGATTTTTCAAAAGTGGCGTTGCAGCTTAACAGGTTAAGACTATTTTTGTTGGCGAAAATATAGCAAAACAAGGCAATATTTGTGTATAAAATGTAAGTCACTTAATATTAACTTCTGGTTTATTGAACTGTTGTATAAAATCAATATCATATTTGCAATCATGCTAATATTTGGAGAAAAAAAAAGAGCACTCTTCGGTTGATATTAATATTGATATTAACTATATGAAATTATATAAAAGACATACATAGGTATTTTGGCCCATTATCTTGAATATTGTGAGGGCATTATAAATTAATTTTAACAGAGTAAATCACAGTGTATGTGTGCGCTCTCTAGATGTGTTTTTTTGTAAAGTGAGGGACATACTCGATAATGTACAATACAATATTATCATAGATGAGATACTGTATACTGCACACCTCTAAAGACATCATCTTTTTGTTCTGTTGTGCTGCTTTATATTTTTGTCATCAAGGACGCATTAAATCGATCAAAAATGACAGTAAAGACATTCATAATGTTAAAAAGATTCTATTTCAAATAATGTTCTTTTAAACTTACTATTCATTGAAGCATCCTGAGAAATAATATCAGTTTCCACAAAAATACTAAACTATTTTCAACACTGATAATAATCATAAATGTTTCTTGAGCATCAGATCATCATATTAGAGTGATTTCTGAAGGATCATGTGACACTGAAGACTGGAGTAATGATGCTGAAAATTCAGCTTTGATCACAGGAATAAATTACACTTCACTATATATTCACATAGAGAACAGATGATTTACATTAGAATAATATTTCACAGTTTTACTGTATTTTTTATCAAATAAATGCAGCCTTGGTGAGCAGAAGAGACTCTTTCAAAACGTTTAAAATCTTAGCTAATGACCGTTTGCAAAGACCCGCCCCCTTTAGTTACTGTTGCTGTGTCCCATAAGCCACGCCTCTCTCACGCCACATGTTCTCATGCAGTGAAACACACATCGCGGAGCAGAGAGGACACTGACAACACGCTGAGAAAGGACACACCAGGGCACTTTTGATATGAAACAAAGTCTCAACTTTCAAATTTGGTCATTTTTTAAAGAAATGTAAACAATAAATACCGTTTTGTGTGTCTTTAGTGTGTCTGACAGATCGCTCAGTTAAAGCGGCTCGTGAACCGATCATCTCTTCCTTCTAGTTCTTTTATATCATCAAATAAACATGAATGAACATCAGAATGTTGTTTTAACTGCAGAAAGACGTCAGTACACACTGTTTCTCAAGTTCAAATCCTCCAAGGTTAATCTACTAACTCTCCTGACCGCTCTGTCGGACAAAAATGGCAGATTTGGCGGATGGCGTATTATGATAGGTCCGATCGCCTGTCAATCAAACTCCCTGCGGAGGGTGAGTTGGGAGCTAATGTAAGTGTGTGTTGCTGTATTGCGTGATGAAGAGGGGTCACCTGAAGAGCTCGTCTGCGCCCGTGAGCTCCTGCAGTCTCTGCTGGAGGAGGAGGATCTCAGATGTGAAGCGCTCCTGCGTCTCCTGCTCTGCTGCTGGTAGAAGATCTCAGCCGCTCCATCTCGCGTCGGTGAGTCTCCTCCAGCTGAGCCCAGGACTCCTGAAACTCAGCCTTCAGCTGCGGGACCATCGGCTCGCTCGGCTCTGCGGGAGCGGACCAAACACTGTAAGTTTATACTTTTACAAACTTCTTTTTTTTTTTCAAGGCTTGTATCTTGGAACCTAATTCAAGGTTTGCGTTCTCGAGCCGCCAGGCACTGTTTTGTGCGGATGAGCGGCCGAAGCGCGTTAAGGGTTTTCTGTTAGGCCGTGTGTCCACAAAGTGTTTCTTCACACGGCTGCTGTATTTTTCCAATTGTTTTCAATGGGAACGCCGCGTTTTTAAAACGCCATGAGCGTAACGAGACGCTGAAGCACCCAGCGTTTTTTACTGGTCGCCAAGAGTTGAAGAATGTTCAACTTTGGGTAAAACGCAGCGCTCATCACTGTAGCTTTTTACCCAACCGTCCAATCACAGTGAAGGAGGGGCGGGACTAATACCACACCGACCAACCGCCACATTCTGCTTGTACAACGTTAACAGACAACAACACGCATAATAACGGAACTAAACACTCTCAAGCGCCCACAGCTAGGCGTTTAGCAGAACGCCTAACGTTTTCAGCTAGCTAAACACGCTTTAGTGGACGCACGGCCTTAGAACAGTGTCGTGTTAGCGGCCCCTAAGTTAACTAACTAATGATCTTTGCAACGGAAGTGAATCAATCAAAACTAACTTTATCTGGACAATAACTTTATTCTAGAGCTGCTGTAAAGCCTAAACAACCTCTGTTACTGTAATCTCCTATTATCACTGTAAAGCTGCTGTGAAACATCTATATTGTTAAAGCGCTGTATGAATGAAGGAGACTACACAGAGCTCTGGGATCCACATAAACCACCACTGACGCCTGATTATACGCTCGTGTTTATCAGCTACTTTACAGTCTGAATCTGTTTTCTAATATCAATTGGACTGTTTTGAGACTTCAGTGTGTGATCATTAATGGTGAGTCTGTAAGAACTGCACCAGTGGTCGAGATAGGTACTGCAGCCCAATTAAAAATATCGGAGATTGTGGTTTTCAATGGACAATAAAAATTGGCAACGTGCAGTATATCACAGACCACAACTAAACATTCCAGCCTGGAAACACACATTTCAGAGTAAAATAACTGGCTGTAGAAGTGTTAGTCAGAGAAACGAGTGTGTGAACTTAGCATGTTTCCTCAATATCTGCAAACATATGATGGTATTTTTATGCTTTAGTGGAGTGAGAAAGTCACATACAGCACCTTTAAATGATTCATAATGTGAATCTGTTTTGACACTGATTCATTCATTTAATATGAATCATCGGATCTTTTGATTCGTGGCCATCAAGATCCAAATAAAAAGAGAAAATAATCCAAAGAAATTAGCTTTCATTTCTGAAGTATTTAATTTACTGAACTATCCACACACAAAAAAACTGATGTTTTCTGGTATTTTGATTAAAGGAGTGATTTATAACAGGATTTCATAAAACTGGGTTAGTGAGTTGATAAACTAATAACTCATAAATTATTTATTTGAAACAAAAAATAACAAAAAATAAATAAATAAAACCTTACTAAATAAAATAAATAAAAATGTTAAATAACAATAAATTTATTTGAAAAAAAAACTACTTAAATAATACAAATGTTAAATTAAATGAAAATTAAATTATTTATTTGAAATAATAATAAATAAATAAAACAATTAATAATGAAATCTTCAAAATGTAAAACTTGTTTAAATAAAATAATAAATAACAAATAAAAATAAAACACTAAATAAATTATAAAATTGTAAATTAAAATAAATGAATTATTTATTTGAAAAAAATTAATAAATAAAATAATACACTTACTAAAGAAATCATAAAAATGTTAATTACTTATTTTAGATAATAAAAAAAGTAAAATAAAAAAACTATTAAATAGTCAATTAATAAATAGTAAAAAAATAAAATAAAATAAAAAGAGTTCAAGTAACACACACATACAAATAGTTGCTGAATGATTGAAATTCAAATCTCAGGGGGATTTGAAAATATTTTAGCTCAAAAGGGGTCGGTAATGGCCAAATAGACAAAAAACAGACAAAAAACGCTTGTGAATCCCTGATTAATAACAGTACAACTATGACATCGGTTAGCAGCAATACTAATAATCTTTGCTGATACAGTATTAGTGTGGGTGAAACACAGCGTTTCACAGTGTCTCACTCTTTCATGTTGAAGGGTCTCTTAACCCATTAGTGCCCAAATGTTTCTGAATGGTTTCATGCATAGTCGTGTTAATAGTGTCCCGTGTGAACATGTTCTGCATTTATTTTTTTTAAATCCCTTATTTGGTTGTTTGCTTGCATTTCATTGAGACATAAAACATGGATAACATCTAGAAAAATACTTACAAAAGGAAAATGACATGTATATACTGGGGCAACTATAGGTGCCGGTGGGCTTAGGTTTAATAATAGATCTGAAACACCGGGGCTCGTTTCATGTGGCGTCCCACTGACCTGCGGACTGAGCACTGAGGGCCTGTTGCTCCTGTAAACGCCGCAGCTCGTGCTCGTGCGTGTCCATGAGCTCCCGCTCTCGACTGCGCAGCTCCTGCTCGTGTGTGTCCATGAGCTCCCGCTCTCGACTGCGCAGCTCCTGCTCGTGTGTGTCCATGAGCTCCCGCTCTCGACTGCGCAGCTCGTGCTCGTGTGTGTCCATGAGGTCCCGCTCTCGACTGCGCAGCTCCTGCTCGTGTGTGTCCATGAGCAGCTCAAGCTGCGCTGCGTGGATCTGCGACAGACTGATGCGCTGAGCCTCCAACTGCAGACGACACTCATCCTACACACACACACACACACACACACACAGTGTGAAGGATAGCGGACACACACCTGACCTCATGGGTCTTAGTGATGGCAGAACCCGTCTGGAATTGAAGGTGAAATAAATGTGCACATATTCTGATGCTGAAATACATCAGAGACAAATATACACTGCCGTTCAAAAGTTGGAGATCTGTAAGATTATTAATGTTTCTGGAAGAGTCTCTTCTGCTCTCCAAGGCTGCGTTTATTTGATCAAAAATACAGTAAAAATAGTGAAATATTATTCTAATGTAAATCATCTGTTTTCTATGTGAATATATAGTGAAGTGTAATTTATTCCTGTGATCAAAGCTGAATTTTCAGCATCATTACTGAAAATCTCAAACTTTTGATTGGCAGTGTAAGTGCGTGAAACATGTCATTTTCTGCCTCAGCCAATGGCGTGAGTCTGTTTGACCGACCAATGACGAGAGACCGGGCAGAGAAAAGGCAGCAGGAAAACCTGCTTGGAAACAATCAGTATTTCTGCAAAAGCCCTGTTTGGCACCACTAATCTCACATTCACATCAGTGTGAGGTTTCCGCCTGGACATCTTGTGAGTCTTTATCTGAAACAATGATCTGAGAGAAGTGCTCAGATGAGCCAATCACACACACACACACATCTGTGGTTTAGCATATCATAAGACTGAGAGGCTCTTTTATACGAGACACAAAGAGTGTCGTACGGATGGATGTGATGACATCGCCACAGGCACAAATGAAGCATTTTAATGACCATCACAGGAATATGGAGATCGAGAAGCAATTAATGCCAGAGAAAAATCTGCTGCCGTTTATTCACAGGAAATACCGGCAAAGGTTTAATCGCAGGCTTCTGATAAATGTCACAGCTATTGCACTAATACCAAAGGGCAGATTCAGCTAATAGCACTGAGCTATCCGAGACGCACACACACACTCACATTCACACACACAGTCTTTCTATTAAAAAATGTCACGTTCAATTCAAAGTGTTTCTTTGTAATTATTTGTTCAATTTACCAGCAATTTCTGAGTGAGGATTATTTCAAAGCAGAGCTTCTTTTGTTTGAAACGAGATCACGATTCTGAACCACAACTAAACAAAAACATGTAAGTTACTAGAGGCTCTGACAAAATGTTCATTGCTGCAGTCAAAACCATTTAATTATATTTTGAATGAATAATTCAATGACTCACTCATAAAGAGATAATAAATCATAATCAATTATTTTGCTCAATATTGAAATCACGATTGTTTAACACGATTATAGACGGGTGATATGATCAAACTCTTATTTTATGATGCGAGTAATGTTAAATGTCGGTGAAGTTTACATAATTATCAATACTTAATTACAAAACTAATATTAGGTTAATTAATAATTAAATTAAAAAAGAACAAATAAACAAAATTACAAATAAAATCAGAACAGAACAAAAATACAAATGAAATAAACAAAGCTTTAGGTTTTACAGATAAGCACTAGCCTATAACACTGCTGACGCAGGTTTATTAGGCTGCTGTCACTTTAAGAGCTAACGCACAGATCCAATATACCGTTACACACGCTCTTTCTCAAGTGTTTACATTCACTTAAAGGGATACTTCAGGATTTAGCATTAAGCTTTGTATTAGTAGAAAACCTGTTTCTTTTTTCGAATTACCGTGCTTTCCACCCTCATGTCCCCCTGAGACGAGAGATTTATGTATTTTTTTGTCTGGAAAAAAATCCTCCGATGACGCAAAAATCGTCAGCCAGTAGGAGGAGCTGTCCCGCATGTCTTCAGCCCGCCCATAGGAGGTGGGATCTCACTCACAGAATGTACACATAGTATCAGCCGTCTTTCTTTGGAAGCTAAGCTAACAGGCTCTTGTTCTGTGGAGAAAGCTGAGTAGTAGTGGTTACCATACTCTTTTTCCCGGACATGTCCGGCCGTCGAGATCGTCCAAAATGTCCGGGATTCGGCTTTTGCTTTCTGCAGTCGCCATTCATTGTTTACATGCGCACCTTTAGTTTCAATCTAGCTGATCGCCGTTCTCCCGCGCCCCTCAGTCTCGTCCTGCTCGCCACAGTACACATGATGAATGGCGACTATAGAACGCAAAAGCCGAATCCCGGACATTTTGGGCGATCTCGATATCCCGGGCAAACTCGTCACGGAGTCTCACTAGTAGCTTAACCTTGTTGTTTTCAACTGCGCTCTTTAACCAGGAGGCGTGGCTTGGGAGTGGGCCTCCTAGGGCAGCGAAGCAAGTGCATTCTGGGAGTTGTTGTCTTTCATCCACATAAGCCAAAAATAAATTTTCTGGCTTTTCTCAGTCTAGAAAGCTCTAGAAGAAAAAAATGTCTTCACATTTTCTTCTACATAAATGATCTATTTTAAATACACATTCATCTTTCCAGAGGTGAAGTATCCCTTTAAGACATAACAGACCATGTTTACAAGGTTACTTGCCAAAACGGCATTTCAACATATTTGTGTGTAGGTTATTTGATAATGTGAAGCCCATTTACTCCACTTATGAGGAGGCCACCAGGGGAACAGCGTCTCTATGCTTTTCATAAGAGTGTTTAATATCAAGCACGTCCCGCAGTTTAGCAGCAAGAGACTGCGTTATACAACACTCAGTTATTTGACTGATCTGGATCTCTCTGGGTCAGAACGCACATCTGAAGGTCGCTGTGTTGTTCGCTGTGATCAGACTTGTCAAAGGTTTAATAGACATCGAGCCGAATCGCTGTCATTTAGGACGAAGATCATGTGGGTGTTTTAACTTTTAATCGCACAGCTCTATTTCAAAGTAAATCACGAACCATTTCTTTCAGTGCATTTCTCCGAAACTGTTGAGCTGCATCTATAAGATGACGAACAACACGAGTTTGATTTAGACAGACAGACAATTACTTACATGCTCAGCGCCGTCCATTTCCAGAGGCAGAATCACATGCGAGTTTCCATCGACCTGAGCATCTCCCGTCTCATCCTGCAGAACACACACACACACACACACACACACACACACCACACACACACACAAGTTTAACTCATGAACACAACCATCCTGTAGGTGAGAACGGAGCATCATATCTAGCAAAACATGACATTTATCGAAAACAAACACTCAGCTGCATGATTACGACATCACATGCATGAGCTCATTAGCATACGACATCACATGTATGAGCTCATTAACATATCGCCCCCACATTTACATATCAACCCCAGTGTTCATAAACTTCACCTGCACTGAAGAATAGTCATGTAAATGTCATCAATATGCAGATGTTAGTCGATCATTACAAAGGTCTTTGCTAAATTAGCAGATATAATTTGGGTTAAAGGATCAAAGGGACACTTGAAAATTATCCAAAAAACATTTGGAGCAAGAAAAGTCTGCCAGGAAACTGCAGAGAACATGTCTGGGTCATATACAAATATATATCTATCTATGCTGAGCCCATTTTAAGCAACTAATCATATTTCAGGACCATTACGATTTGTTGCCATCATGTGATATTAATTAATTTCCCCATTATCATTAATACAACACACACAAAAAATCCCTCATGGCGATAATGTGAAGAAACTTGTTCAACTACATCCTGGATATGTAATATATGTACTTATTAATATATATAAATTAATTATAAATTAATAAGTACCATTAATGTATGCTGAATTAAATAAAAACCTGCAATAATTGCTGACTAATGATAATTTGTTTAAGGTAAAATTAAGTAAAGCTCATCCAGCCTCATTAGGATAACGAGAGTTGTGCAAATGTGCTTAATTGTCATTACACTTACAAATAACATAACATTTCAAAAAGCCCTTTTATGTGCTATGGAAATAAGCAAACAAACATCTTTTTTCTTTTGCTCTAGCAGGACATGTGACCTGAATCTGCTTTACCGTGATTCACCCATAAATGGTCTTTAGAGACAAAAAAAGTGTAAATGAAGGCCTTTTCCATCAGAGCTGCCGAGATCAAAGAGTGTTTCACACACAGGGAGAATAAAGCTCATCTGTTTCTCTCTCTCTCTCCTTCTATAACACATCTCTCTCGCCCCTCGGTCCCCCTGCACTCTGTCCGAATCGCAATAATCTCTCGTTCGTTCTGGCTGGCGTTGAGTGCCCTCGATGCGCATCAGATCCTCCCACAGTTCTGCACAGATATATTATCCCCAGACCGTCTACCTCAAAGCAGCAGCTTCTTAAACGCAGAGCAATGCAGATAAACCCAACTGTTGCATGGCGAGTTGTGAAGAGAGTCGACATGAACGAGCACGAACGCTCGGTTTAATCATCATGAAACGGTAGCATGTTGCTTACCTGCTGCGTGAGGCTGAAGGAGACCGAGAGCTGCTCCTCGCGAGTGTGCGCGTGTGTGTGTGAAGCGAGCCGGCTCGCTGTAGTACTCGCAGGCGTCTCTCCCTCCCTCCCTGATCTGATGTGTGTGTGATGCGTCTCCAGCCCACCAGAAACACTGCAGTCCCGAACCAGCGCTTGATTTCTCATCTCCAGCTCGACCTGCAGGCGTTTAGCATCCGTTTCCGCTAGCGAGAGGCGCTCGGCTAAACTCTCCTTCTCCCTCTCGACCACCTCCAGCTTGTCCATCAGCTCCGTCGAGTGCTTCTCACTCCCGTCCACCTCCTCGCGTCTCGTCTGCATCTCGGCGAGCTTCTTCTCGAACTCCTCGGCTTCTCTGATCAGGCGCTCCTCCAGTTGTGTTTTAGCGTTAGCCATGAACACGTACTCGTCCTTCAGCTCCTGGAAGTTGACCTGGAAGTTCCTCTCGGCGAAGGAGAACGTGTTCCTCTGCGTGTCGATCTCGTCCTGAAGCTCTGCGAGTCGCGCGGACGCCTGCTCGTTCTCTAGCGTTAGCTTGTTGATCTTCTCCAGGAGATCGTTGATTTCGCTCCGTCTCTCCGGTTCCTCGTTGTGTTTCAGCGCCTGAAGCAGCGCGACTCGCTCGCTCTCCGCTAACTTTAGCTTGTCCTCGTAGCCGTCGATAGCCTCGCGGTGTCGCACGCTCATCTCGTCCCGCAGGTTCTGCACGTTGAGCTGCCCTCCCGCTGAGGTCGTCTCGGAGTCGGGAAAGCTCTTCTTCGTGGCTAAACAAGAGTTGCGTTCGAAGTCGTTCCAGTTCGGATTCCTGCGACTCCGCCATGCGATCCAACACCGCGTCTTTTTCCCGCTCTAGCATGTCGAGTTTAATCTTATAATTAGTGATTTCGGATTCATGCTTGACCTCGAGCTCGACGTTAGCCTTCTGCGCGGCATCAAGCGCGTCACGTAGGCGCTGCATCTCACCGACCTCTGACCTCACACTCCACAACTCGCTGTGTAAACGCTCAACTTGCGTTGCTAAACTGATTTTTTCTCCACTCATCCGCGCTAACTCCTGCTCCGCTTTCTCTCGTAGCACTAGTGTCTCCTGCAGCTTCTGCTGGAGCTCGATGACCCTCACGTTCAGGACATTGCTCTGAAGCACCTGACCTTTGAACTTCTCGATCTCTGATTGATGCTCCTGAACGATTTTCTCCACTTCGGCACGACTTTGCTCTCGGATTCGATCCACTTCTTCCGCGTGTTGAATCCGAAGCTCGTGTTTCATCGCCGTGATCTGCTCCCCGTACATTTCGTCGAGCTCGGCTCGCAGCGAGTCGCTCTCTGATTGGCTGCCGTGATGATGGCAGCGCTGCTGGAGATCCTCCACGGTTTTCATGAGCTGCAGGATTTCTCCCGACGACATGCGCTCTTTCTGCCTGGACACGGTCAGCTCTCGTTCGCAGACGTCCAGCTCCTGGGCTTTCGCTGACAGACGTCTGTTCGCTTCTTCCGCTTGTTGTTTGTAGGTCTGAAGCTGATCCTGGAGTTGCGTGATCGACTGCTGATGCTCTGAGATCAGACGCTGATGATGTTCGGTGTTCAGTAAGTCCTTTTCTCGTACACTCTGCGCAGACGATTCTTCGGCTTGTGAGCGGAACTGGTGACAGAGAAACGGCATGATTTTATTTCAAACAAGTTGTATTTAATTTCCTTAGATAAAAACTAAGACCACACTATTCAGTCAGGGTGTCTTTCAACAGCTCATTTGGCTTGATCATTGGTTTATTCTTAAAGGGGTCATCGGATGCCCATTTTACACAAGTTGGTATGATTCTTTAGGGTCTTCATGTAAAGTTTGTAACATACTTTGGTTAAAACTCCTCAATGGTTGTGTAAAACAACACACCTTTACCTCCTCAAGACCAGCTCTGTTCACAGCGACCCGTTTCAGTGCACGTCTCTTTAAATGATAATGAGCAACTGCTCACAGAGCACAGAGTTTTGGTTCAACCACAGAATAAAATCAAATAAAAAAGGTAATTGCTACAGAATTTTTATAATTTTAATAATTATCATTACAATCATAGTCATCGTTTCATCGTTATAGCTTTTTTTTATTATCGTTACAATCATAGTCATCGTTATAGTTATTTGTATAATTATCGTTATTACAATCATAGTCATCAAATAAAAAAGGTAATTGCGACTTTTTCCAACAATTCTCACTTTTTTCTCAGAATTGCGAGATAAATTCCCAATTGCGAGTTATAAACTATATACACTATATAACTATTTAAAACTTGTAAACTATATAAAGTTTATAACCTTCATTCCTCATTGCGAGAAAGTCAGAATTGTAAGATAAAATACCTTTTAATTTTTTATTCCATGGTGGAAACAAGCTTCCGTAACGAGGAGACGTTTACAAGCAAAATTATTTAATTTATTTAAATACAACAAGTATACTAGGCTTTAAAATATTTCTGCTTCAAACTGTATTTATTTAATAATTATGGAATTATGCATATAATAAGAATTGAATTAAATCCCAGATTTATAAACAAGTAGATGCCAGAATTATAAACAAGCTGTAATCTATAAACTAAAACTGAATTTAAGACTTCTTAAACACCTACTTGTTATTCTCACACAGACTCCTAAATATATTTTACAGTTCACACACACACACACACATCTATTTTTAGTCGCAAATGCTAGAAGGTGATGTTTTGGTTGTTTCAACGAGTGTAAAAACGCGCCTGTGCATTTGCTGAACCTCATGAACAATACATTATTTTTAGTGCCGTCAACGTTAACGCGGCATGCGATTACTTTTTGTCCAGATTAACGCGTTGAAATATTAAATGCACTTAACGCAACATCCGTACATTTTACTGTCATCCGTTAGCTAGCGGTACATTAGCTATATGATCACCCTCTTGTTCATGCAAATGCTTTTAAACCATTCAAGCGCGACAAGACAAAAGAGGCCGAGACATCATCGAGACATCAGTAGCTGTATTAGTATCAGTGAAGTTTTTAAAATATACTGTCTTTATGTTGTTTCTGCATTAATTTGGAGATTAACTGTGAAATGATTACATTATAAAATATATAAAAAATGTATAAAAACGTGTTTTTAATTGTGATTAATCACTGATTATGCCGGAGCACATGACTGGAAACAGCAGGTTTCATCAGTGAACTCTCACCCTCTCGGCTTCACTCAGCCTCTCCTGAAGCTGTGTGATCAGTCTCAGCTGCTCCTGTGTCTTCTCCTGGTGACCTCTGACCTGCACGTCCCTCTCGTCCAGCTGCTGCTGGTGACCTCTGACCTGCGCGTCCCTCTCGTCCAGCTGCTGCTGGTACAGCGTGATCTTCTCCTGGTAAAGCGTGATCTGCTGACGGGCCTGGAGAAGATCTGATGCGGTGGAGCTGATGCTGGAGCTCCTCAGGATCTCGCCGGCCTGCAGCTGAAGGAAGACCGAGACTGTCAGGAAATGACATATGACCTCACAGACAAGCTTCTGATAAGATGGTTTAGTGGACGAGGTGAGACAAATGTTATATCAATTTATTCATTTGTTTCAATAATAAAAATGACCAAACAAACATAGTTCTAGCTTTCAGAACGATTTATCTTTCAGCTGGTGAATGATAAAAATTGACAGCCAATCAGAACCCATCCTGCTTTAAAGAGCTCGAGCATTTAAAAAAGCAGACGACACAATAAACGTAATGTTACTGTGCGCTGGTGTGGATGTTAATACAGTTATTGTTATAGTTTTCTTTTCAGTATACTATCGTTAATTCATCGTTATAGTTAGTTATAATTATTGTTATAGCTATCGTTATATTTATCATTACTTATCGTTATTCTTATAACTATCGTTTATTATCGATATAATCATTGTTATAATTAGCATTAGTTATAGTTGTCATTATAGTTATTGCTAAAGTTATAGTCCTCGTCATAGCGTTATAGTTATTGCTATAGCTATCATTATAGTTATCGCTAATGTTATTGTCATCGTGTTATAGTTGTCATTATAGTCTTCATTGTAGTTATCGATATAGCCTTCGTTACAGTTATTGTTAGATTAGTTCTCATTATACTTCCCTTTATAGTTACTGTTATAGTTATCACTATAGTCTTCATTAAAATTACAGTTATTGTTATACTTATCGATGTAGTTATTTTTATAATTATCATTAGTTATCATTATAGTTGAGTTTTAGTTACAATTATAGTATTTTTAATAGTTATCTTCAGTCATCATTACAGTTATTTTTAGAATTATCGTTACAGTTATAGTTATTGTTAGTTATTTTAGAAATTATCGTTAAAGTTATAGTTATTTTTAGAATTATAGTTACAGCTAGTTATCGTTAGTTATTTTTATAATTATCGTTAGTTATAGTTATCATTACAGTCATCATTATAGTTATCAGTAGTTACAGGCTGTTCTAAATAATAAGGCAATCATTATAATGAAGTGTTCTGTCCTCATGTAAAGCATCGCGCAGGAACAGTAGGGACGCGCGTCTGGTAGGGTCTGGTAGGGTCTGGTACCTGTTGGAACTGGACCTGCAGTTTCTGGCTCTGCTCGGTGAGCTGCAGGAACTCCCTCATCACCTCCTCCTTCTCAGCCCGCGCCTGCTGCATGTTAGCGGTGAGCTGCGTGATGATCTCGTCCCTGTGTTTCAGCGCCTCCTCGAACTCCGGCAGCTGTGGACACACACACGTTTACACACGACACGTCATTTCACCAACCCTGGACGCCTCTGGCAGCGTTTTCAGACCGAGTGGCTGTGTAGCGAATTAACTTGGCGCAAATTTGGAATAACGCATATAGCGAACTTAACTTGTGCGCAAATTTGGAATAACGCATATAAAAAAAAAACAGCTTTTTCATGCAAAGTGTTTAAAGGTGCATTGTGTTATTTTCAGCAGCATCTAGTGGAGAGGTTGCGAATTGCACCCAACAGAAGTTACGGTGGCCGACAGGAAGTGATGTCGTCGTCTGAGACAGCAGAGAGTAGCCAGTTAATCAATGAGGTAATAAGGTTTACTTAATTATTCAGTAAAACGGTATGTTATTGCGAATATTATTGTCACTTGTTCATCATTGTGTATTCGCTTCTTTGCACTAAGAACAACATAGTAACGAAACACCTTTGTCCCATCAGGGCCACTGTAGAAACATGTGGATGTAAGGGGACCTGCGTTGTGTGTAGAGAGAAATGCCTCATTCTAAACAGATCCTCCTAAATATAACAAAGTGCACCTTTAAAAAATCACTTCCTGGGAAATTGGTTAGTGATTAGTTCAAAAGAAAGAAAGATTGGTTAGAAAGAAAGAAATGTTGGAATCACTTTCAGAACGATGTTTTCCAGCTGATGAACAATAAAAACAGTGACAGCCAATCAGAATCCATCCTGCTTTACAGAGCTCGATCAGACAAAAACTTCAGCAGTGCTCATAATGAACACTGGTGTGAATGCTAATATAGGTATAGTTTTCATTATAGCTATTGATCACGTCATTATAGCAACCCTGGACGTCTCTGACAACGAGCAGCGATGTTGCGGATTCAACTTTAACAAAATCACTTTCTGGAAAATTGGTGCAACATATCAGTAATAAAAGCGTAAGTTTCTGCAATCAGACTCTTTTTCCCTCCATCATAAATGAGTGTGTCTCGAGCGTCAGACGAAACACAGTAAACGCTGTCATGTTCTCTAGCGTTCGGATGCTGGTGTTCGGGAACACACTCGTGTGTGTGTGAGACGCGCCTGGAGGGAATTACAACAAATCCTTTGCCATTTTTTTATTCCATTCCATTCTTAATGCAAAAATCCCAAATTCTGCATATAAATAGGTGATGGAACATAGCTAGTCTTGGTTATTAGGTTTTTGGACTGTTATGAAGCCTAAGTGAAACACCTCCTCAGGTCTCGATCAGCAGGGCACCGTCTACATTCAATGAAACACCTTCTCCTGCAGATTTACATGACAGAAAGTGACTTTCTTGGCAGCATAATAGAGTCCATGTCAAGAAGAAAGATCGGAGGTATTGTTGAAAGTCTCACGCAGAGAAAGAACCAAGACTCTATGGAGATCTGCACTAATCACAGCGAGGTCACGCATCATCCATAGACACTCATCTAGCGTGTCTCACAGCTAGGGCTGGGAATCAAATACTTGTTATAAAATGAAAATTTTGATTCCTCTTATAGATTCCCCTGTGAGCATTTCAACCTGACTTTAAAGCATTCAAGCGTGAGACGACTCGCTGTTTTCTGTTCTCAGGCGTGTGTGTATCAGTGTATTGGATCCGTGCAGCTCTTAAAGGGACAGCAGCCTAATATTCCTGCTGTCATCTCTATAACACAATGTATATTTTATTAAAAAAACTCTTAAAACACTGTTTATTTCAATCGTAATAAGACGATAACAGTGTTTTTCTTTTTTACCTTATTGGAATCGACAACAATCGAAATAGTTATAATTCAAAGATACCCAACCCGACACACAGCACAGCTCTGTTAGGCCGCGATCACACAGAATGCGTTTTCTGCAGTGAGAGGCGTCTTTCTTAGATCGTTTTCTATTGGCAGTGAGTGTTTTGCGCGCTGTTTATGTGCCTCTATGTGTAGGAGCCTCTGAGCGCCTGAAGTTAAAATAAAATCAGCTCTGAGCAGAAAAGCGCCTGATGTCATCACGTTTTTTCCCCACTGTCCAATCAAATGAATGGAGAGGCGGGGCTTCCGTTGTAGTGACGAAAGTTCACAGTTGCTTTGAACGTCCGGAGACTGTGATGATGGAGGAGGAACTTGTAGAGAAACTTTCGTTCCAGGAGCTTAACGACTTCACGAACCGCCACTACCCCAATGCTAACAGAAGGAAATAAGTTTATAAAAGCTACTTAACAGCAAACCAAAGGGTCTAGAGCGCTCGCGCCACAATCCCGGATTTGACTGACAGGATAGCTGATTTGGGTGGTTGCCTAGCAACAAAAAAAACGCACTCGAACATGGTACTTCCAGTATTTCTCACCCATCACCTCCGGACATCAATTGCTTTCTCAGAAGTATTTTTAATTTTCAAAATACTTTATTTTAATACTTGAAATTCGGTGCGACTCGCGTTTTCAAACCTGAAAAACCCGTTGTGTGTGATCAGGGCCTAAAACAAGGAGTCCTGGACGGGACGAGCACACACACCTGCTGGCCTCCTTCAGCCCCGAACGCTCTCCTGATCTCCTCCAGTTCGCGGCTCAGCTCCTCGATGGCCATGCTCTTAGCAGCCAACTCGTCCTCCATGACCTGGATCTGACTCTGAGGGTCAGGCTCCATCTGTGCTTCAGACTGAGCGAGATCCTCCTCCTGTGGGAGAAACCAGAACCAGAGCAGAGTCACAACCAGAACCAGAACCAGATCCAGATCCAGAACCAGAGCAGAGTCACAAGCAGAACCAGAACCAGATCCAGATCCAGATCCAGATCCACTCATTAAACACCCTTTCCACCCAGTGGTGCCGGAGCTCAGTCAGGAGAATAAGGGAAACTTCTACTGAATCTCAGGGTTATTATAGTTAACTAAAACATTTTTGTTAATTGAAACTAAAAAAACATGAATTGAAATAAAATGTAATATTTAAAAAAACTAACTTTTTTTATTTAGTAAACTTTTCTGCATTTCTAATTAATCACAGGGTTATTATAGTTTTAAAAAAAATCTTAAACTTATTTTATTTCAGTTTATTTTTCAGCTTGTTTATTTAATTTATTTAGAAAGATCAATTATTAAATTGTTATTAAAACATAAATATCATTCATTTAATTATTGAATCACCAAACAAATTAATAAATGTACCTTTTATGTCATTTTATAATTTTTTTGGGCTAATGTTTTTATTTAAAATGATTTAACAAGCTCATGCATAATCCAAAAATGATTAAATAAATAAAATAAATAATAAACAAATAAAATGAGCGCAAACAAATGCTAAAATGAAAGAAATAAAGATATTTATTTATTATTTATATTATTTATTATTTATACAATTTTATTTGGTGATTTAACAATTAACTGAATGATTTTTGTTTTAATACATTTTTTATTATGTATTATATAATAATTTATTTGAATATTTCAACATTTATTTAATGATTTAATATTGAGTAATTTGGCCCTCCATATTGATGTTCTAAAAAAAAACTAAAACCTAATAAAAATGACAAAAACACTGAAAAAACATTACTAAAATGGTTATTAAAATTAAAACAAAAATTTTACTTGAAACTACAAATTAATTCAAAATAAAAATCTATTAATACTAAATATTATAATAAATATTTACAATAAAAACTATAATAGTGTCTTACAGTAAAATAACACTTCTGAATTCTCTTTTCTATATTCTAGTCCCTGTCCTGCCGCTAGTTCAAGGCCATGTCCACAAAAGCGTTATCTTTCCTAAGGCAAGCGCACTTTTCCAATTGTTTTGAATGGGAGCGCCACGTATTTACAAACGCCAGAAGCGTGACGAGGCGGATGCCGAGAGTTTAAACAAATGTTAAACTGTGGGTAAAACGCAGCGCTCATCAATGTCGTCAAATCACAGTGGAGGAAGGGTGTGGCAAATACCACAGCGACCAATCACCACATCCCACTTGTGAAACAGCAACAGATGACAAGCTCTTTACAGCGTATCGACATTTTTACCTTCAGAAACAAACTATCTGTGAAATCAGATGCTAGTAACACTTTCATAGCAGCCAAAGCGTCTCAAACGCCAAGACATTTTCAGAAGAGCGTCTGTCGCTTTGTTGGACACGAGGCCTTATTCCCTGTAAAAGCTGAACGTGTCTCTTATATCAGCGTTTCTACATGCTCTCCTCCACCAATATAATATACACACAATAAAATGCCAAGCAGCTCGTGACTGATGAGCGCGGTTAACATGGCACAGAACGCCTGGGCATTAGCATCTCCCCAGCATTAGCATCTCCCCAGCATTAGCATCTCCGCGGCTGAGCTGAAGGTAAAGGTAGAGCTGAAGGTGAACAGGGGATGATGTGAGGTTAGTGTGTTAGAAGAGCAGAAGAGAGCGATGGAGCGAGGGATCTACTGTACCCCGATCACACAGGACCATGGCAGATCACTGTCTGTCCTCTCCTGGAAACCATTCACCTGTCAGTTCACAACATCACACATGAAAGAGTGCACACACAAATCACAGCACAAAACATGACATCATTTACCCTCAAATTAATCACATTTACCCTTCAAATACTGTAATGTGTGCAGAGGTTTCGCTTCTGAGTTGTTCTGTAATTCTCAGTTCTGACTCTTAGTAGATTCAGTGTTTTCCTGTATTATATTTCTGTATATAATCTGTTTTATTTAATTTTATCACCTTATTTTATCTTATTTTAACTTATTTCATTCTATATTTGTACTTTTTCAAGAAAAAGTCACTACAACGAATACAATGATGTATGAAATGTTAATGAAATGAAAATAATGTCACAGTCCAACAAATCCTAATGCATAAAAACAATACATATAACTAATATATAAATAAACAAAATAGTTTTGTACTGATAATTGAGGAGAATGTGCTTAAAAAAGAAATACAATTAATTAATGAATTAATAGTTTTTGTATGGATGGACAGGAGAAATGTGCTTAATATTAATAAAAAAAAAAGTTATAATTATTTTTAATTAATTATTGATAATTGAGGAGAAAATGCGCTTGTAGAAAATAAATTAATACATAAGTAAATGCATATAGTTTTTGTATTGGTAATTGAGGATAAATGTGCTTAAAGAAAATAAATAAATAAATAAATAAAGTTTGGATAATTGGAGGAAATGTGCTAAAATAAAATAGTTAAATAGATAGAACAGACCTAGCATTATTAATATTATTATCATTCATTTTAATAGTGTGTATACTATAATTTTCATATTATAACATGTACTCATATTATAACGTGTTTTCAGTAACGCCACAGATCAGCTTCGGTCTCGGGCAAACTTTGGTCTCTTCAAGGTCTTCATAAATCTCAGGCTGGATTTTCAAGCCTTCACTGCCTGGCAACCACAGGTCACATGATCACATGATGCATAAGCACAAGAGCAAGGTTTCTGCATCATGAACCGTCCACAAGCACAGTTTCATCCCACGAGTCATTAACAAAACAAACCTGACTCACTCGAGCTGAGCCTGAGAATAACACACACACACACACACTAGTGGATGAAGTGTAACGGGTCCTACCTCAGACGAGCAGTCCTCAGCCGTCGTGGAGACCTCACTCTCGGGCTGGAGAGAGAAAACAAAATGAGGTCACACATGCAATTAGGTGCACGTAATTGAGTCTTCTGTGTTAGTGGGTCACTAATCAAGACCGATACGGTTTTAAAAAACAGCCATCCTGAAATGAAAGCAAAGGACCTGAAAGAAACGCACCATATCCGAGAGCAGACACCATCCTCAGCGTGTGTGTAGGTGCAGACGCATGACTGGCCATGGCGGCCCATTGCTCTCGGTAGCTTTAGTGGGGCTCGAGGCTAATTACACTGATGCATGAACGTATGACCTACATCCAGTGTAATCTAGAGACGCGTCCAGCTCAGAGTAACCCGACAGAACCGCTATATGTGTGCGATACACTAATACTGGAGACATTAAAGGGATAGTTCACTTTGAAATTAAATTTTGGTATGTTTTAGCTTACCTCAAGGGCATCCAAGATGTAGGTGTGTTTTTTTCCGCAGTAGTTTCAATTTTGATATTTTTAGGTCAAACCGTTCTTGTCTGTCAGTCATATAATGCAGGTCGATGGTCACTGTCTCAAAGAGCATGCACAGAGTCCAAATTAAAACAATTCCCCATCGTCCAAATTAAACAATTCCCCATCGTAAGTACACATTGATGGCCTAAGACACGAAACGAGCGGTTTGTGTGAGAAAACGAACGTTTTATATCGTTTTTACCTCTTATACACAGCCACGTCCAAGTGATCTGATCTGACGTGTACGCAGACTGGTGCATAGATATATATACACTAGATGTCGCCTTAAAGACATTCGTTCCAATAAACTGCCGTAGACAAGGCGACATCTAGTGTATATATCTATACCTGCATTATATGACTGACAGACAAGAACGGTTTGACCTAAAAATATCAAAATTGAAACTACTGCGGAAAAAAAGACACCTACATCTTGGATGCCCTTGAGGTAAGCTAAAACATACCAAAATGTTATTTCAAAGTGAACTATCCCTTTAACACATAACAGGCAGAACAATTACAGCAGATCATCTAGTATGAGGTTATGGTGTTAATGACTAGTGTTGGACTGATCAAACTAAGAGAGTGTGACCATTTACATACGATTTTATATTATTTAATGAGGCCAAGTTCAATATAAATCTGGCCGTTTTATTGGTTGTAGATTTCCACTCAAATATTAAGCTGTTTTCAACACTGATAATAATCATAAATGAAAATCAAATCATCATATTAGAGTGATTTCTGAAGGATCATGTGACACTGAAGACTGGAGTAATGTACACTTCAAGTGTAAAGTACACTTCACTATATATTCACATAGCAACAGCTGATTTACATTATAATAATATTTCACCGTTTTTACTGTATTTTTGATTAAATAAATGCCTTGGAGAGCAGAAATCACCCCCATTTGTAGTGGTGTCCGAAACCACAGTGGACATCATCGAGTGCACTCATTCAATTCCACAGTGCACCGCAATAACAAATGTATTACAACCGATCTACTCAACGGCGAGAGAATACCCATAATGCACCATTGCTAAGTATTTTCTCCTTAAAACTGCAGTGAACCAAAGACAGTCTCAAACACACACTTTGAAATCGCT
Source organism: Leuciscus waleckii (assembly GCA_900092035.1). Taxonomy (NCBI): domain Eukaryota; kingdom Metazoa; phylum Chordata; class Actinopteri; order Cypriniformes; family Leuciscidae; genus Leuciscus; species Leuciscus waleckii. The sequence goes on from FLSR01001240.1 coordinate 42,552, forward strand.
AGTGTTTCTGACGTCACAAACTACCTTGTAACCAATCAGATCAACGTGTGATCGTCGACCAGTGGATCTCTGAGCTGAGTGAGTGAGTGGAGGCGGGCCATTTGCATATTCATAGAACTGCGTATACTAAATTAGGCAAGAGTGTCGAGTTACATTCAAGATATTTTAAGGCATGAAGACATTATCGAGGAAAAAACGTTTAAATATGTAATTTTGGTGATCAGAGATGAGTTTTAAGGGATAAAATTATTGAAATAAAAGTGTTTGTTTGCTCCGAAGTTTTAGTTTTCCTACATCTTTAAACGTTTAGTTTTACAAATCATCACATTAAAAATGTTATAAAAATAGTATATTCAGAGCTCTGAAGTGCTGGTAAAAGTGTGAAGTCCTTGAAAGTCCTCTTAAAAGGCTGTACTGAATGCTCAGATAAATAATGTAAAAACATTCGACTGTTTCTGCCACAATACCATGGTTACAGTAGATTTACTACGTTAAATCCATGTTAAATCCATGGTGAATGTTGGTGATTTGTGAACTGAAAAGCCTTCTATAACTTGTTTAATCATTGCACAATGTTTCTACTGGTTTCCATGTTAGCGCTGTCTGATCTGATACAAGAACGCTTCAAATTTGCGATGTTATTAATATGGAGGCGAATATAAACACTTTCTCACTGGATCTCCAAGCGCTGTGTAGCACCGGTGTAGTGTGATCGAGATCAGCTTGTGAGAAAAGTGTTTTTAACATTGCTCATAGAGATGATACACGGTCCGCGACGCGCGGCTCAAACGAGAAGTGCGGTTTCGTTTAGCTTTCGTTCCGTTTGCCGTCATATGCAACAGAAATGGCAGCTCTCATCAGTTGGGAACTTCTAACAAAACTCAGTCGCAGTGGCAGGAAAGAAGGTCCATAAACCTGATCATTCGGTCGCAGTCTGGAAGCCTGTGCTAGTCAAACGTGTCTGGTAATGTGCGGCAGACTTAAACCCATCAGACATGCATATTCACCGTAACAATAGTTTAATTTCTCCGGTCTGATTTTACTCGGTCAGATTTCAGCACAGTCACAAGCGTTGTTTCCATGGCAACCGCTGCAGGAGGAAGTTACACGGCCACTCGACTTTGCCGTGGTAATTTAAATAATGTACACTTGGTCAACTACATATTACACTATTTTTTCTCCTTGTAAAGACGTGGAAACGGTGCCGTCGGCGTTACATAAGCAACCTCAATCAGAGGAGTCTTGCAAGACTGTGCCTGTGTTTAAGAGGATTGTTTTTTACTTCAAACATGAGACGGAGCCGCATAACCAGAGAGACGAGCGAACCACCGTTAGTTTCCTGGAGAAACCAGTGTTGATGAAGCACACGGTGCATTCAGAGCCGAGAGAATAGAGAGAGAAGTGCTGCTATTCTGCTGCAAGGACACCGGATAACACACACACACACACACACACACTCAAACACACACTTAACCAGTTCAAACGCAGTTGTCTGTTGCCTGGGCAACCACTAATTTCACACTCATCTGTAACTACAAATACAGCCTAAACCTGCCAGGCTTTAAAAACATCTACGCATTTATAATCGCATTCATTTATCATAAGAGCTGCGAAGAAAAACATTCTGTGTACATAATATACACATATATACATATACACACACATACATATATATATATATATATATATATATATATATATATAGCGGATCAAAACCTTTCATGAACTTTTTTGATACACTTCAAATGTTGACTACTGTATATATATATATATATGTGTGTCTGTCAATCAATAGAGTACATTTTTTTATATATATATATATTTTGATGTTTAATTGTGCACTTATCGTGACTTATCTTCATAACACGCTGATTTTGTCATCTTTTGCTCCAGCAAAGTAAACAGATTTTGAGGGATATTCTTACAAAACTGTTTTTCCTGCAAAAGCTAGCTTTCCTGCTAATCTCAAGGTAAATTTAGGTGTCTTTCCAAAGGAGGACACTTGAGCCCCTTTCACACAGCGCAATGATCCTGGAAAAGTGCCTTCTGTGTGAACAAAAGCCGTAATAATGCCGTGTCGTAGTGATGCAAGCTGTACACGGTACATAATGCGCAAGTTTATGATCGAATCAGAGAAAAAAAAATGCTCAAATGCGCGAGAGAGAGAGAGAGAGAGAGAGAGAGAGAGAGAGAGAGAGAGAGAGAGAGAGAGGGCCGCGCGCGCGC
>FLSR01001241.1:0-17267 GCA_900092035.1 Leuciscus waleckii
TAGAGTTTTCCATGCCTGGTCATGCTTTTGTTTTGTGTTTGTTTTATGTTTGATAATTAAATTTGCGTTTGGGTCCTTATCTCAACTTGCCTCCAGTGAATTCGTTACACCGCTATTCTCATAAGCCGCATTTCCACGGAAATTACCCAGAACGATTTGTCCCAGAACTTATTTCCCAGGAACATTTTCCCCAGATCTGTTGCTGTCTGTGTTTCCACCGCGGTCTAAAGTACCGTGAAGATTAGGCAAATTAGTCCAGTAGTGATGTAGGACTGTGCGCTACTTTACAGTTCCCGCTAGATTTCATCCTCTGAATTTAAGCTTAATAAAGCCTGAACCTCGTTGTCGGTCCATCAGTCATATTTTTTAAACTCCATTGTTGATTCAAACAGCAAACAACTGTTACTTCACACACCGCAACAGATGGTGGTAAGAAAATAGTGGTTGAAATAAAATGCTGCGTGGAGTCAACCAATCAAAATGCGGCATGAACTCAATCAATCAGCATGTTCAGTGCCCAAGTCCCACCCCTGAAAGTTCCTGATCTTTGAAAAAGTTCTACCTTGCAAGCAGGGACTTTCGGAGCGGGAAATATTTACCCGTAACTTCATTTATACCCTGATCCCTGCAGTGGAAATACGGCTATAGGTAACATCCCGGTGGACGAAATCAAGTCCTACACCTTTTCCCATCAAATACGCTATTTCACTCTGAAATACTGTATCCTATATTACGAAAGTAAAATGGGTTGTGAACACTTACTGACGTTAAAGTTGTCTTATGAGACTTTGGCTGCTGTGTTTTTGTATGTTGTTATACTCACCCCATCCGATCAGGGACAACTTGGTCATGTATGCTGATGTAAATGTTGAACACTCTGATGAGAAGAAGGTACAGGTGCAAGGCTTCAATAGCCATCCATGTGAAACAAGACAGCAGGCTGTAGTGTATCATCACAGCGATAAACACACAGAATCCTTCCATTCCCAGTGTGGGAACCCATTCGCTGAGCATGAAGCTGATGTTGAGGAGAAACAGAGCGCCACTCAGAGACACGTGGAGGCTGCTGGACACTTCAGCCCTTGCATAACTGAAAACACACACATAGTATGAAAGTGACAGTCAGGACATTCATAATAAAATTCATAATTCATTATAAAATTCTATTTAAAATAAAGGCTGTTTGTTTGTTTTTTTACTTTACATTTATCAAAAAATCCTAAAAACAAAATGTTTTACGGTTTCTACAAAAATACTAAGCAGCAAAAACGTCAAAGTTACGTATGTAACCTGGTTCTCTGAGAAGTGGAACGCCTCCTGGTGTTGACGTTATGGGAATGCTCCTCGTGAACTGGTAACTGAAGCTCGTGTGAACACACACCAATCAACACCGTGATGCAGTGCCTCATTTCCCTTCTCAGGAAACCCGGTTCCCTTTCGAAGTGGAACTTTGACACTGGATCATAGTGTTGACGCTATGGGAACACAAAACCAACTGCATCATACTAAACAAATGCCTGGTCACTGTGCTTGATATTAACTAGCGAGTTCAGTTGTTGCCAAAGGCTGCCATTCAACTCACCTAGTGACCAAAAGCTAAGGCGCGAGGATTCACAGCTCAATACCCTCCATATACTTTCCTGCATAACTGATCCGGGGAAAGAACTAGCTAGGGAGACAACAGCTACTCTGTGACTGCCAGCAATCCAATAGGAAGAAGTCAGACTAAAGTACTGCTACCCTGACCATCCAATCACTCGGCCATCAGTTCTAAGGGGAACCTTACTGAAGGGAGCATAGAGTTAGGTATCCCATCCTTAAGGACTGAGAAAGGCCTCAAGAGAGAGCTGTGCTCTCTCAACTGCCTGCTCTGTCTAAGGAAGAAATAGCGAAAGTGCTTTCAGGAAGCCTGAAAGCGCTTTTTCGAGAAGCGACCATCAAAAGGGTGTGTAGACACTAGCCTGTCAACACCCTACCTCTAAGTTAGAGGGGCCAAAGAGAAAGAAGGACGGCAGTGGTGATACAAACACTTCTTCCTCCAAAGTTCACTTATGCTCTGTCATCCCATTACTCCTAATGAACTGTTAGGAGACATGTTAACATAGTATGTCCACACTATCACCTCCAGGTCCAGACCGGAGGGGAGAAAAATTAAGAAGTGAGACGCGAATAGCGGTAATGCCCATTTTCCTTGCTGTACAGCCCATTCATATGTGATTATATGGGGAAGCACATTGATGCAAGCTCTGTATCATCTCAGAGGGGACAACAGATAGGAATGCAGAATGCTAATAATGGTCATGCCCACTCTTCCTATTCTGTCAACAGTCCCTTCCCTTGCATCCCAAGGGAAGTGCAATAACACTGTTTCCATATTCCATGCATCAACCATACAAATGTGATTCCAAGGGAAGCATAATAATGTTTCCTCTAAACCCCACATGAAAAAGTGGGATGTGAGTGGAGGTATTGCCCACTCTCCTCCTCTATACTAGCCCATTTATATACAATTACAAAGGGAGAACATTGCTACCACCTCTGAACTGCCAGTACTGGAGGAGGCGACCGATGAGGGAATGAGATGCAAGTAGTTGTAATGCCTACTGTCCTCAAAAAAGAACGTCTCAGGTAATGCATGTAACCATGGTTCCCTGACGGCTCACACCGCATCAACTGACGCAATGGGGACGTGTCCCATATGACCTGGTGTCTGAGGCACGTGTACCAATGCCAATCATGGCAGATACAGTGATGACGTTGTAGGGTGCTCCCCAGTGTATAAAAAGGGCACCTGAAAACGTCATCAGCTTCAAATGTCTGAAGGAAGACGCATTGGCATGCCCTCTCAGGGAACTATGGTTACATGCGTAACCTGAGACGTTCCTTTTTGAGGGAACTCAATGCCACGCCAGCTGACGCAATGGGGATGTCAATACCAACTATGAGTGCCTGGTGGAGACAAAAAACAGTCTAGAATCTTGGGCACTGAAACAAAAAATTTAGCCAGCGAGTGGAAACACCCTGCACAACGTTGCAATGGGAAGGAGTGTAACCTCACTTAATACCCAGATACCTAGGAAGGTGATAGAAGAGAGTATAACTATCATAGATGATCATCTCAAACATCTGTCAGCTCTACTTCCAAATATATTATCAGGTGGCCAACCCATATGTTTATTCTTTTCTAGTAACAACACCCTGCACCCCAACTCCCTCTTCGGTGGGTGAGGGTGGAGAATTGATCTTCCTCTAAAAACAGCATACTGTCCACCCAACGGCCACAACTGGGGGAACGGGAGGAGATTATACAACTTCCTGTTCCCCACACCCTCCTCCTCTGAGGAGGGAGGAGAGTTATTCTTCTCATAAACAAAAATATTGTTGTTGTTAATCTCCTCAAAAGCAGCTCACTGCAACCCTGAACCCTCCTCAGAGGGGAAGGGAGGAAAACTTTGTTTACTCGCCATATTTCCTTATTTTTATTTTTTTCACACACTGCAATCTTCACACAGCACACAGACATGTGGCTTCCTGAAGACATTGAAACTTATGATGTGTTTTCAAGGGGCCTTTTTATAGGCTGGGGAGCACCCTGCAACGTCATGACTGAATCGGCCATGATTGGCAAGTTGGTAAACCTGCCTCAGACACCGGGGTCCATGTGGCATTGAGTTCCTTCGAAAGGGAAAGCATAACATTCAACTACAATCACAACGCATGAAAGGGGAGGATGGGAGCGAAGAAAGATCTGGGATTCGGCTTATGTTGTACTGTATTTTGGCCAAAATCCCCTCCCTGAGATCATTCTTAGGCTTCTTGCGAGATCATTGCCTCGAAACCCGACTCCTGTCCTTCTGACCCTGTCTCCAGCTAGGGCCGGCTACAGGGTCAGAAGATGGGGATGAAGGACCCAGACTGCAGCAGGAATTGTACTTCTCAAACTCCGCTGACTTAACCTTTTCCTTCCTGAACTCTCAACAGCGGTACCAAAAAGCCCGGAAGGTATCCAGGGCATCAAGGAGAAATGCTTTTCCCTTCTCCTTGAGATGGAGGGTAAGATCTGCAGTAGGGCGGAGCTCCAGGACTGCATCTGGAGGCATATCCTAGCCTTGGCCGAGGTCCATCAACAGGTCAGCCTGGTAGGCTTGCAACACCGCCATGGTGTCCAAAGCGCCACTGGCCTGGCCCGTTGCCACGTATGCCTTGCCAAGGAGCCTAGATGTAGTCTGAGAGGGCTTCGATGGCAAGACCGGAGCCTTCCAGGAGGATGGAGTGGAGAGATAGCCAGAAGAGATAGCTCGCGAGAACATCTTTACAGTAGTCTTGGGTATCCTCACATATCTGTGTTCAGCCCTTTTAAATTCTAAGGGCCCTATCTTGCACCCAGCGCAATCTACTTTGTACACCGATGCATGTATCATTCCTATTTTGCACCCGACGCACAGCAGACTTTTCCCTCGACAGACGCACGTCAGTAAATTAGGGAATGAACTTGCGCTTCCGGGGGGCGGTTCAGCGAAAAGAGGAGGCGTGTTCCGGCGCAAACGTTCCCTGATGCTATTTTGCCGTTCAAGAAAACAATTCCGCCACAGACCAGGAAAAACCTAGTCTAAAGTCAGTGGCGCGTTATTTAGATGCTATTTTAAGGGCGCATGCTTGGCCATAATGTAGCGTGTGCACAACGCGCATACACTTTGTTTCTCTCATCTACACAGACGCAGCAGTTGTCATTTTTGCAAACCATACATAATTACAAGGAAAAATATTCCACATGAGGGAAATCATTGTGGTGTCCAGGAAGAAAACATAGGCATAAATCTAGCCTACACATTTACCAAGATTATTATACGCCTGTTTAACCTAAGCTTTTTTAAGTGGGTTTCTCCCATCCCCATACAATGTCACTTCTCTGTCTTTTACGGCCCTGACGAGCACGTTGGTCTCCTCGGCTGTGAACCGCTCCTGGCGTGCGCCTGGCAAATCCGCAAGGATCGTGCAAGGCTAAACCGGCGAAATGAAAGTCTCAAAATCAAAATTAATCAAATAGGATTGATTCAGAAACGAGTCAATGATCGAGTCACGAGTCACACTTGTCACCTGATCCACAAATCATTAGCCTCATAGCATAATTGCCTAAGTCATATTTCAATGTCTTTGGAAAACAAGAAAAAACACAAAATGACTTAGGCAATTATGCTATGAGGCTAATGATTTGTGGATCAGGTGACAAGTGTGACTCGTGACTCGATCATTGACTCGTTTCTGAATCAATCCTATTTGATTAATTTTGATTTTGAGACTTTCATTTCGCCGGTTTAGCCTTGCACGATCCTTGCGGATTTGCCAGGCGCACGCCAGGAGCGGTTCACAGCCGAGGAGACCAACGTGCTCGTCAGGGCCGTAAAAGACAGAGAAGTGACATTGTATGGGGATGGGAGAAACCCACTTAAAAAAGCTTAGGTTAAACAGGCGTATAATAATCTTGGTAAATGTGTAGGCTAGATTTATGCCTATGTTTTCTTCCTGGACACCACAATGATTTCCCTCATGTGGAATATTTTTCCTTGTAATTATGTATGGTTTGCAAAAATGACAACTGCTGTGTCTGTGTGTAAGATGACAGAAGCAAAGTTTATGTGCGTTGCACATGGACCCTTAAAATAGCATCTGAATGAGCCACTGAAAACGCACCACTGACTTTAGACTAGGTTTTTCCTGGTCTGTGGCGGAATTGTTTTCTGGAACTGCAAAATAGCACCAGGGAACGTTTGCGCCGGAACACGCCGCCTCTTTTCTCTGAACCGCCCCCGGGAGCACAAGTTCATTCCCTAATTTACAGACGTGCGTCTATGGAGGGAAAAGTCCAAAAAAAGGGTGCAAAATAGGAATGATACATGCGTCGGTGTACAAAGTCAATTGCGCTGGGTGCAAGATAGGGCCCTTTAACTTTTTATTAGTTATTTTTTATTATTATTTATTAGTTCATGAACAAACCTACACTTATTATCCTGGTACTGAAATGTATTTCTGTAGCATCAGTATTCCAAGAATGTCTTTCTTATTTAACTTAATTTCCGATTCGATTCCTAAAGTTATACATTTGATCCCCACAATCTTGAAAATGTGGTTACATCCCTGTAGACTGAAACTGTTTGGTGTTCCTTGTCTTTGTTTCTGACAGCTCAAACCCTTTATTCTGAGAACTTGTTCCTCAGGGTGTTCTCAGGTAATCTTTAATAGATAAATAACTCTGGGCTAAATGATGATTACAGCTCATGCGGTATTGATTCACACAGCAACTGTCACTATAGTTGAATCTGAGCGAAACCTGCCAAAAACAAAAACTCAGGCTCATTAGAAAAACATGCCTCTACCTACATTTCTGCAATACGCAAAAAAAATTTAAACTTCCTATTCAAATCACTGCAATGGCAGATTATCAATATTTACCATAGTTCACGAATTGTAAACTAATACATTTTGACATTTGCATCACATAACAAGCTCCAAATGCACTAAAGAGTCAAACATTATGACCAGTCTGAGATGAAATGAATATCATTGATCATCTCCTAACAAGCAAACAATCAGTTCTTGTTATCAAAGTGTTGGTTGCATGAACATTTTTGCAGGAATAAAGATCTGAGTGACTTTGACAAAGGACACATTGTTATGGCAGAGTGACTGGGTCAGAGTATCTCTCAAACGGCAAGGCTTGTGGGTTGTTCCCGGCCAGCAGTGGTGAGAATTTACCAACAGTCATCCAAGGAGGGTCAAACCACAAACGAGCAACCCGGCCCACGGCTCATCGCTGCACGAGGGCAACGAAGCCTATTGCATCTGGTATGGGCCAACAGAAGGTCTACTGTGGCACAAGAGACTATGATATCCCCTGCCATTGAAAGCACCTCCAACTGGACCTTGGAGCAGTAAAAGAAGGTCACCTGGTCTGATGAGTCCCATTATTACATAACATGGACGGCCATGTAATTGTGTGCTGTCTACCTGGGGAAGTGATGGCACCAGGATGCATTTTGGGACGATGACAAGTCGGTGGAGGGAGTGTGATGCTCTGGGCAATGTTTTGCTGGGAAACTCTGGGTTCGGCCATTCATGTTCAAATTTGATACATGCCACCTACCTAAACATTGTTGCAGACCAGGTACACCCCTTCATGACACTGGTGTTCCCTGGTGGAAGTGGCCTGTTTCAGCAGGACAATACACCCTGACACACTACACATTGTTCAGGAATGGTTTGAGGAACATGGTGTAGAGTTCAGGGTGTTGACCAAGTCTCCAAATTCCCCAGATCACAATCCAATTGAGAATCTGTGGGATTAAGTTTGATCCATGGCTCCACCTCACAATCCACAGGACTTGAAGGATCTACTACTAATGTCTTGGTGACAGATACACTACAGGACACCTTCAGTGGTTTTGTAGAGTCCATGCCTCGGCGGGTCGGCGCTGTTTTAGAAGCACGCAGAGGACCAAAAGCATATTAGGCAGGTAGTCATAATGTTTTGGCTCATTCGGGTATATATTCAAATATTATATATAATACTAAAATATATATTTTTAAATAAAATAAACTATTTGGCATTTTCTGTAGGCTATGTGGTTCAATTCACAGTCAGCATTTAGAAGGTGCACTATTTGAACCACAAGATGGAGCAGGAGACCAAAGCAACGACTTAAACAGGAACAGGTTCTCTAAATAACAGGAGTGGGGACTAAACTTGCAGTATTTTATCAAAGCTGTGTTTATGCCAAACCTCTTCTTTTCCATTCAAAGTTCCAAGTTCCTTATCATGCAGGTGTAGACCTCCAGACTTGCGCGTCTTAAAAAACGCTATATATTTTTCAAGGTCTTACATGCTCTTTTATAGTTTGTCAGCCTATAATTTCTGCTCACAACTTTGATTCTTTTTATCCAATAACTTCCCCTTCTCTGACTTTGTGATTTCTTTATCTTTGTCCTCCACTCTCTTTTCACAACTTGCCTTTGCTTACTTCATCCCTAAGGTCCCTTTTTTCTTCTGTGCTTCACTTTTGTTGTTCTTTGATTGCTCAGTCCAAAAAGTTGGCCAACTTTTATACACTGTCAGCTCTGCCTGTTCCTGAACTGCTGTACTAGCAGTCAGCTCCTCACATTACTGAGCAAACTTGGCTGGGATTTATCTAGTGTGCTACCCTCCAACCTTTTGGGTCATTTAGCTGTCTTGGTCAGCTTTGCTGTTGACAGCCTCAAGACACTGCTTTGCCGAAATCCTAGGACAGTGTAATTTTTTTTGTATGTGTGAAACTGACACTTATTCACCAACATCAATGCAAATGATTCCAGCTATATCATCTCCTTTCTATTCTCCTTATAAATGATTTAACCATGCATATCATTATTTAAAATATACATATATATATCTTTAATCAAAGTAAGATCCTGTGACCATCACAATGGGGAAGGATAGATTATCGCAAGCAACTTCCATTTCATGCCTACTTTAAACGAAGGCCTATATCGTATTGATCGCCTCTATGCAGTTAAGGGTTAAAAAAAACGATTTTCAGAATGCTGAATAAGCTAGATGCTAAAATAATCTCTTTTGGTTTGAATTGCCATTGTGTATGAAATGTGCTATATAAATAAACTTGCCTTGCCTTGCCTTGCCTTGCCTTGCCAAAGCAGCTTTACAATGATAATAGGAAATTAAAGTGTTTTGGCTTTATAGCAGCTCTAGAATAAGTTGTTGTCCAGTTATTGTTAGTTTGATTGATTCACTTCCGTCGCAACTATCATTAGTTATTAACTTAGCTGCTAACACAACACCATTTTAACAGAAAACTTAAGTTATTTCTGTGCAAACTTCAAAAACGAAAACCCGTGAGAACGCCGATGGTGTGCACATGCGTATTACGAGTTCAGTCTATAGGTATGCGCGTTTGAATATATGTGCGCAGGCCTGTAGTCCTTCCCTACAAATCAACCCTCAACATACTACTTGTCTGGCCTTAAAATTAATAATACAGAATTTTTATCGCTTCCACGTAGCCACGCGAACCGGAATTATCCCGACAACGCTTTACCTGTAGAGAGGTAAAGGGAGGGGAGGGAGGCCTTCACAGGGAAGAGCCTAGTTGACATTTCAGGACTGCGCTGTCGTCGCGTCAAGGCGCAGGTCCTTCATCAGATTTTACTAGTATTGTTTGCATTTTAAGTTGCATATTCAAACGTTTGGCACCCACTGTAAATGCATCTTTGGCTTTGATGAGTTTATATGCATACTCTTGACATCAGTGTAAAGTATAATGTGAATCAAACCACAGATTATTTATATAAAAATAGAAGGAACAGCACCTGTTGAACATGAACGACAAGATAGCCAAAGCAGAAAAGATCGCTGACAGACTGCAGCCTATGTAGCTGATGTAGGACAAGATTTCCCACTGCCGTTCATCAATATTATTCACGGCAACCTATTCAGAGTGAAGGGGGGACAACATTTAAATGAAAACAATGAAATTCAAATAATATTAGCACAGCATGATTTCGTACTGGCTCAGCACTTACTAGAAGCACAGCAAAAGGGGTCATGTGATTACAGGAGCACCACAACATCATCGCTGAGCTGAGTGGTGTTACAGCCATCCGTTCTCCAGGTGCTGTTTCCTACATATTCCATGTGAAGTAAATACATTTTAGTATTTAAAAAAATTATAATGATACATATAGGACAATAGTATTTAATATAATACATAGCTTATATGTCAGTTAAGCACTAATTTTAAAGGGATAGTTCACCCCAAAACTAATTGTTCATAATCGTTCTAATTCTATGATAATAGGGAAGTCCACACCACAGCTATAATGCTAACGAGTTGATACTTTTTACCAACTGATTAAATATTAAAACACTGGCAGCCAATAAGAATGAACCAGACCTTTGTGGGAAAAGTGCTTGTACTGTAGTTCAAATCTTGAAAGCATATAAAAAAAAAAATTTAAAAAAAAAAAATTTTTCATTCATATTTTAATGCAACAAAAAGCAACATAAATGTAAACTTTCATGACTATGTTTCTTAACACACTTATGAACACTTAAAAAAAGTTCACTTTGCAATGATGTCAAGCAAAATAAGTAAATTTTAAATTATAATGTTTTAATAATCTTTTGTCATGCTTTAAAGAAATACACTTATTTTAAAGTGTTGACTAACTAAATCAAATGTAAAGTGATTAGATATCATTTTAACTGCAGTGTGTTCTTTGATATTACACTTACATTTAATATATTTTAAGTGCACTAAATTGCAACTTTTATGTGCTGTGTATATATTCAGCAGGACATTTATCCATAAAGTAATTATGAAATTACATACTGTAAAAATGGACTTAAGTCCTACTTAAGTGGGTCAAAAAGACTCTTAATTGTAAATGAAAAGCAATTAAATTTCATAAGCATTACTTTCAGTTTGCACTTAAGTATATTCTTCTCAAATATATTATTTACTCTTTTAAAAAATATGCCAAAGTGTACGCTGCTTCTTTTTCACAAGGGGACGACGTAACCGCGGCGCGTGCTAATAGCTATTATTATAGTAATAGTTATTGGTGTGAACCAGCCTTAAAAGGTGCCTTTTGGATACATATGGGTCGTGAATGATATTTAAAAATATTATTTATAGATATTTAAAAGCACACAGCAGAATTTTCATTGAGTAATAACTTCCAGTCAGTTCGACTGGAATATAGTCATATAGACCACATTTATGATACTTTTAAAGAATTATTGTTGTTTTTGGAGCTTGAAGAATTGCATGAATATTCTTCAAAAAAAACCCAAAAAAAAACAACATAAAACAGCACATGGATTAATAACGACACGAGGGTATGTAGCTTACCTATGACAATTTTCCCTTTAGTTCCCACTCACCTTGTTCATCATAGTATTGACAGGAATATATGTAGCTTGTCTATTTATATCAACACAAAAACAGAATTAACAAATGAATAAAATGTTTTGGCCATTTTAATTAAAATTTAAAAGGTATGCTTACGTTTGTGTGATTTGTGTAATTATTGACGGGGAAATGTATTTTAAGTGGAATGGTCAAATTCACAATGTCACGTTCAAGAACTTCAATCCGTATGACTTTGGACATTATATCATTATCCATCTGTGAAAACAACCACAGACAGGTTATATGATAAAGAGTGAAGGGGTTAAAAACAGGTTTAAGAGTCCTATAAAACAGTCAGAAGAACAAATGTAAACCTTACATTAAACTGATCATCGGAGGCATATGTAACTACTCCAACTTTTTGCTGGTTTTCTGAGACATTCTGGAAAGGCTCCATTGGGATCCATGTGTGTGCTGTTCGAGTTTCATTAGACACCTTAAAATTAAAAGGAGTGAATTAAGTCATTTCACTGTATCATTAACACTTACAAAGGCTATGAGATAAAAACATGTATAGTGTCAGTGTCATCTTAAAGAAAGTATTATAAAATAACATAGTCTTTTAGACTTTTGCCAGAAGAGTCTTACGTTTGGAGCGGTGATTGGTACACGACCGTTTGTCATCTTGTTCATCTTAACCACAGTCAAAGCGAGGTTCTCAAAATAGTAGGTCTGCGATTCCTTCGTCATATTTATATCTGTGTATGGCTTGTTTCTCATTCCTGCAAAATGATATCATTAGCACAAACACAACAAAGTTAACACAAGATTATTTAGATCTTTTAAAAAAAGATTGGTAAAGGTGTTTACCTAATGCAGGCGTCCAAAGTTGCTTTATTTTGTGAGTTTCTCCTACACTTGCTTAGATTAGAAGTTGTCTGTCCTAGATCTGGCACAAAAATCAGACACTTTTCATCTTTTTCCCACACTGTTTGAAATGTCTATGTTTTTCTCTCTCTCTCTCTCTCTCTCTCTCTGTGTGTGTGTGTGTGTGTGTGTGTGTGTGTTGATATGTTTGACCCTTTAATTCACTAATAATTAAATTACAAAGAAATGTTTAATGTTAAAAGTTAAACATTAAAATCTTAATGTTTATTTCTATTGGTATTTGTACAAGGAAAATATAAATAAAAACAGATTAGCTTGAATTGTACTAAATTAAGTTGTATGAACTTACACTTTACTACATTAGGTTTTGTGAACACTGAAGACTGGGGTGTCGATGCTGAAAAAAGATTTTAAAATACAATTTAAAAAAAAAAATAGAAAACAGTTCTTTTAAATTGTCATAATATTTCACATTATAAGGCTACTGTTTGACTCTATTTTGACCAAATAAATGCAGCATTGTTGAGCAGAAGGGATTTTTTTCCAAAACATAAAACAAAATCGTAATTTTTCCAAATCTTTTGACCAGTAGAGCATTTGTAACAAAACTGTTTTTAGTGGATCGTGAAATTATGTAGACTTTATGCTAATAAATTTCTTGGAAGGTGTAAAAAAGCAGTATCACACCACTGTCTAAATACTGAGATCTAAAGCGCAAGAATAACGATAATGAAATACAGTGTGATTTCAGGAACTTACTGGTGGTGGTGGTCTTGGCGGTAGATGATTCTCTAACCTCTCCATAGATCATGATCAGAAGTAGCAGGAGTCTCATATCTTAGACTCTGTGGATACATAAATACAAAAAAAATTAAATTAAATACATTATAAATATGTAAAAGGCTCATCTTCTCGTTGATAACATGATTTAAAATACACTCTATAATAATAACAATAATAGTAAACATGTAGGCCAAATAGGCCTGATATATTCATAATCCTTTATTTACAAATTTTTCTGTGTAATATGTCTGTTTAAATACATTTAGATGTAGTCTTCTCTTACCTTACTGTTTTTCCAGTCACGAATCCTGAAGTTGTGACAGCTCTGTGGAAAGTTTGCAGAAGTGAAGAGCAAAACTCAAATTTTGTGGCTTCAGTCAAACTCAGTGAGCTCTACTGATGACAGATCACAATGACATCCTTGTCATCACATTTAGCTTTCAGCAATCTCATTAACATACGTACCGTACACATGTGTACATGTATATTGAAAAACAAAACAAAACGCAATGCCAGCACAAAAAGGGCTGTTTTAAAGAAATGGCATTCGGTGACATATGATATTATGACCAAATCATCAGCACTACATGCTACTATTGTTTCTTAAGGGTTAACAGTAACTTACTGCCACTTTCTCATCATATTGTAATACTGTGCTCATTTTCGTATAGTTACCTAGCATTTGGGATTATTTCACATCATTATAAATACTGTAGGTTAAAAAAATAAACGTTATACAAAAACCTCCAAGGTATTATCGTGATATCTATCTTGGTGTACTATATCATGCTAAATAAGATTTAATTTCTCTAGAAAAATATAAAAAGACCAAAACTTCCTTCTAAAGACTTGATTTGAATAAATGAGGTCAGGGCTGGAAAAGGCAGTCATTTGACTAACTGTGGAAAACTTGATTATAGCATAGCTTTGAAAACTAACAAACAAACATTTTAAATATATAGAATAAAACATTTAACAAAATCAAGATATTTAGAAAATGTAACTGTAGCAAAAGAATTATGTTTAACAAGTAAATGAGATGAATATTGTTACAAAAAAAAATAGTGTGGTATTTAAAAATAAAAATAAAAAATCCAGCCAGCAATTTTCAACCAGAGCACAAATGATATGATACATTTTGCAAGCAAGTTTTAATCCAGTTTTTGTCAATCTTTTCTCTTCTCTCTCTCTCTCTCTCTGTGTGTGTGTTTGTGTGTGTGTGTGTAGAATAGAGTGTTTGTGCTCTAGCTCTTCTTTAGGCAGGTCTAACTATCATTTCTGTGTGTATTTGGAGGGATTTGAAAAGGGCTTTAATTTGTTTGTGTTGACAGATGTTAGAAAGCTCTCTATTTGACAATCAGCTCTCAGCACACAGCCAACTATACTCTTATCTCCGACATTCACCGTAGTCCTTTAATACACCTGTCTAAAACACAAGACCGTTCAAACAGACTGAGCTTTTTAGAGACAGCAGTGAGAACAAGACAGACGCCCTGGTAATGACAAGTACACAAGTCTCAGGAATGCAGACTGACAGATTTAAGTAAAAAATAAAACACTAGTTAAGAGCAAACTACTCGTGTTAAATTTACAGGAAGATTTCAGACAATTCAGATGTTAAGTCTCCTTTCAGCATGGTACACAAATAGTTTCTTGTGCTTCTGCAAAGTTTATAAATATTAATTCTACCGTTTTTTATGAAGGTGGCAGCATTAAAATGTGAAAAGGGTCAGAATTGAAAAGGGTTTTAATAGAGCAATCTGTAGTAATTTGATCACAGAAGTAATTAAAACCATGAGGACAAATGTATTGTTGCAGCTCTTGATGGAAATAACATCACAACGTTAATTTCCATGTGGAGGTGCATACATTTTTGGTCAAGATTTTGTATTGTCAATGCAAGAGTCCATCACTCTGTAAAGTCTCCTCCAGCACATCCCAAAGACTTTCAATGAGTTTAAGGTCTGGACTGAGAGGAGCCGATTCATGTTTGAAAATGATTCTTCATGTTCCTCACAACCATATGCCGATATGCGCCCTCGATGTGCACTTTTGCCGAGCCCCACAGCACACTTAGCAGACAGTCAAAGCGGCTTTATGTCACAAAAGTGTAACTCGGAGGAAGATTGTGAGGGCTTAGGCTTTCAGCGGGAAGGGCCAACATTGCTTTGTTTCGACCTTTGTGGAATTTGAAGGCTTGGCCTTTGAAGAATGCAGCCTCAATTGGGACATAATTTTTGTATTTTTCTAACAAACTATCTAACAAACTTTCAGTTTTACCCAATCATGCAATTCCCACACCCTTCAAGCTCCACCATAACCAGAGCTACTTTTTTCTGTAAATGATGTGACATTGTATTGGTGTTTATTGGCTGTTGGCAAACCAGATTACGAGTGCATCACTGCCACCTTCTGGACGGGAGTGTGAGTTAGGACAATAAATAAATAAATGAAATGAAATAAACCAAAGACATTCTATATTTTCTCCATCAAGTTTCTTTCAAAAATGTTCAAATATCTGTGCATATCTTTGTCTCAATGCTATTCCAAGAATGATTTATTTTTATTTTTATATGGATGTTAGATTCAACCTTTTGAGTGCATCTTTTAGGCATTCGTTCCTTTTCATATGTATTAAATTCCATTATCACATGTTGGACCGATTCTGGTTGGTTACAGTTAGTTAAGCACAATCTACTTAGGTGTTTACCTATTATATGAAGTGTAATGTTGAGTCCTGTTTACGCCCTGTTCTCATATATCCACTTCCTCATTTCCTTTCACGCCTACATGTGCAGGAACTCAAATTAAACCGATAGTCAAACCTTTGTTATGCCACCTGTTTATCATTTAATATATTTCATGTAGAATATCAAGTCTGCATGATTTCCCTGGTTTTAGACTTGCTTGTGAGTGCTGAGTCTGACAAACTATCTGATGAAACTAAAACACTTTTTTTTATGGCCACCAGATCTCTAAAAAAATTGTTTTGTCTGTTCTCAGGATTCTTTTTGAACCATCAGTGAACCTCATTAAATCAATTTCATTAAATACTTTGATCGTTTTTTTTTTCTTTTAATCGTAAAGTTTTTAACAAAGTACTTGACTATAGCACTAGTTTTATAGTTTTCAGCGCTCATATAGGCTAATATTCGAAACCCGCCATTGGTTCTCGTGTATTTTTGCCCAAAGTATAATGAAATGATTTATTCCAAGCCTCTGGGATGCACTACTTTAAAGTCTTGCAACACAACATCTGTCCTGTAGAGTGCGCTGTGTCCCATTATCTGACTCTCAGTTTATCAATATCTTTCTGATTCTGTCACAGAGATTCTCTCAGTCTCACAGGGCTATTCTTGAATGTGAGTGAATTCAACACATGCTACTGGCATCCTGTTCATTTATTTCCATTGTGTAAACGACTAATCTAAAATTGATAGAGTGAAACTGTCTGACCTTGACCAGAACATAATTCTGAATGTCTGGTAGCCAAAAAACTCTAAAGCAGGGATGCCCAAACCGGCTCCTGGGTGTCGCTGTCCTGCAGAATTATCATTTACTTATTTTAAGTATGAATGTAATCAATATTCGCCATGTTGCCCTTGCACACTTCATAATCTCGCCAAATAGTTAGTCATCCGGGTACTTTTTGCCTATACTTTTATGAGTACTGTGAATTCATACATATTTATTTTCTCACATACTGTTTTTCAACTATTTAGTAGGGAAGTATGCAATTTTGAATGCAGCCAAAGCATCTGATATGTCAAAAAGGCATCTTTACACAGCGGAGTAAAGGCTGCTATGTGCCTGCTTAAAATTCTGTGTAAAAACGCCTGTTCTGACCCACCTCAGCCCCTAGCGTCTGCTTAGTATACCAGTATTAACTAGTATTGTTTAGTACAACAATACTAGTTAAAATTGATGTGTAAATGCATTTATGTCACCTCTGAGCAGCATTAAAGGAACACACCGACTTTTTGGACTTTAGTTATTCACCGTATCCCCCAGAGTTAGATAAGTCCATACATACCCTTCTCATCTCCATGTAAATCACTCCGCCCAAGAAGCAGTGCTTCGCCTTCTGAGAATATAGTTCCCAGTATGTATGCGGTTAGAAGATGGCTGTGTCTCATGTGACCTTGTTATTTGTACACGCTGTGACTATACAAATCACAACATGTAAATAGGAAAATGTTGGCGTTATTTTGTCACTTATTGGGAGCAGTATGCTAGCTGGAGCCATTTACCTCCAGTCTTTGTGCTAAGCTAGGCTAGCAGTGGGTGCGTCAGACAGAGTTACGGCACGCACGGAGATGAGAAGGGTATGTATGGACTTATCTAACTCTGGGGGATACGGTGAATAAGCTAAAGTCCCCAAAAGTTGGCGTGTTCCTTTAATGTAAAGTGATATTAAAGGATCAAATTCAGTATACAGCTTATTGATGTTGCATACTATATACTAGTGAGCAGATGAGCCCAGAATGTGAACAACACGCCAAATGGTTAAGCGTTTAGAATGGTTTTCTACGGAAAGGCGCTTAATGAGAAACTGCATGTCATGTTTATATTCTGGGTTCATATGCTGGTCTTTTAATATCACTGACTTTGTGCTAATACAAACCTAACTGGCAGGCACTGGAGGAAAGCCTTGTTTTTCCCTCCAGATGGCCGTTTCTATAAGGGTGTTGGTGT
>FLSR01001241.1:17636-32955 GCA_900092035.1 Leuciscus waleckii
TGTGTGCTTTTCATCTCTTTTTTATTTTTTTGTGTGTGTGTGTGTGTGTGTGTGTGTGTGTGTGTGTGTGTGTGTAAAGGCATAGTAATAGCCTACTTTTTTTTTTTCTTTTCTTTTTTAATGCATAGCTCAAAAAGTGCATGAACACGTGCATGTCTTTGTGTTAAGATAAATGTCCAGACTGGAGGTGGCACTGGCTACTTTACTGATGTCCGTCGCGTTGAGCCCCTCCTCCAGCTCTACACGGCAGCGGGACACGCCGCAGGATTCGGCACAAAGTCCGAGTCACTCTCTGCACACATGAGGGGCGTCATAAGCGGAAACCAAGTGGAAACCGTCCAAGAATACTAAGAGAATTTTACCGAGAAGAAACCATCATATTAAATCTTTACAAGCAGGGCGGTGATCCAAGGCAGGTGTCAGAGAGTGTTGCCGTCATCTGCGAACAATTTGAGGTTCTTGTGTTGTGGTTGATGCGCGACGACCGACGGCATCGTTCACGCGCGACTTTCTGTCACAAATCTTTGCACCACAATAAAACCAGCCGGTATTCATGCTTCGTTTACAGAGTCATCCCGCAAGAGGAAATTGCAACGCAAGTTTGCACAGCGCCTGCTTTGAAGTAGGTTGTAGATGTAATTAATTTTATAGTCAGCACGTGAGTGGGATGAAACGAGCATTAAGTGGGCACACCCGCGGGATATGATACCTAACACACTCCGAAACTTCAGACACAGCATCGGACCTTATTGACTGGAATTGGTGTTTGAATCTCACTGAATGATTGTTGCGCTCAAGAACAACGCGCTTCTGCAGAAAGGACACGCGACTAGAAGCGAGCCCACGATGAGATTGTTTTTAATCTGAGTGCATTGGACTTTTTGTGTTTTTAGTTACAGACAGTTTTGGTTACACTTGAAAGAGTTTAAACTGCGGAACCCACCATCACTGATCCCGATGAGAATGATGGCAGTATTATGGGATACCCGTTCACGTGCTGTGGAGACGGACTCTAATGTATTCTCTTCTGGTGCTGTTGATGAGTGGAGCGCGCGCCTTTGGAGATGAAACCTTTAATGGAGAGGTGATTCTTTCAATTTATCAATGTGCTGCATTTGTATATCACAAACTGGTCACGTAGGACTTATTCAGTAGCCTACTTTATTCAGTAAGTTTGGTGAGAACTTCGAGTGTTAGATTTAAATTGTTTTGATCACTACGTCTGGCCACCGACAAACAAAATAGAAAATAATGTATTCAGATAGTTGTCAGTGCTTGAAGAGTTAGAACTAGAACAGGAATAGTTCTGTATGTACACTTTAAAAAATATATATATTCATGATTTATCACAACTTTTTTATTTTGTCAAATCAACTTAATAATAATTCATGTGGTTCAGTGTACATCATATTTTGATTTTATCTTCATTAAACCAATCTCCTTTATTGTATTAACTCATATTTTTTATTTCAATGAACTCAAACTTTAAGTTAAACCAACAATAATTTGTACAGTGTAGCTGCACATTTGGTGTTGATTTTAATGCTCAATCTCTACTGAATGAGCTTGATACAAGTATAAACCCTATATTTGGTGTGTGTTTCTCATTTAGGTTTGATGCACTGTGCATTTCTTCTCCAGTCTCAGGTTTGGTTTTTATAGGACCGCTAAATGACTGTAACTCAGCATGTGAATTGCTGCAATATCAGAGAGCAAATTAGAAAGTTATTTAGATTTTAACAACTTTTTGAAATGCCAAAATTCTTGTCTCATTGAAAGCTAAGTTCTTGTAGACAAACTTTTGGATGTTTTAGTTTGAAGTGGTGGAACAGCTTGTAGTCTGTGTGGTTTGAGGGTTGTTAGTGGTGTGCCACCTCATGCATGCAGTTCTTCAGTGGTCCAAACCCAGTCGTTGGTGGTCTGGCACTGTGCAAAGAGACTGACAGAAGAACCGGCAGTTAATTATTTTACTCTTCCAGACTGATTCAGATGTCTGGCAGGGAGCTCATATTGATCCTTCAGGTATCTGTTGCCTTCCTAAATCAGTCCTGACCCAGATTCATATAAAATTAAATAAAAAGTCTTGAATAACACAAGCTATAAATATACAAGTTCTCCTCTGGACTGGAAGCAAAATCGATCTCAAATTGAGCACCTGCAGTTTCTTCAGATTAGGGATGCTTAACATGTGGCCTGATGATTTGGTTAGGTTTTCTTAAAAAAAGCTAAGGGACTTTCTGATGTTGTGACACTATCAAAACGTGACGTTGCTAGGGCTGTTCCCACACACCTGGTTATTACATCAGCTGTTTATCAATCATTCTGTGCAGGTGTTTTTTTCCTTCTCACACAATTGTTTGACTGAAAACCCAAATATGAATTTTACACATTCTCCTTTCATTATTTTTGAGGATGTTTAAAGTGTTAGGTCACCCAGAAATTCAAATTTCATATGCTCATGTCATTCCAAACCCCTAAGACTTTTGTTCTTCTTCGGAACACAAATGAAGATCTTTTTGATTAAATCTGAGAGATTTCTGTCCCTCCATTGACACTCTGTGCAACTACCACTTTGATTTTCACTTTTAAAATTTGGACTAAACCGCAATTCATTTGGATTAGTTTTATGACCTCCTTATTAACTTTTTGAAGCATCAAAGTGGTAGTTGCATAGACTGTCAGAAACATTCGCATAGACTGACAGAAAGCTCTCAGATTTAATTTAAAAGATCTTCATTTGTGTTTCGAAGATGAATGAAAGTCTTACGGGTTCGGAACGACAAGAGGGAGAGTAATTGATGTAATTGATGACATTTTTTTGGGTGAACTAACCCTTTAAGTACTGGTACTCACTGAACATTGGTGGCAGTGGTCTGCATGATCAACTTGGATTCACAATGCTTTTGGGAAACGCATCCCTGATCTCCAAGATCTGGGCGTATCATTTAACAGAAAGTCGTTTGACCGAAACCCTTTCAGAACAAAGCAGTTTATCTTAGTAAATCTACCAGTCACAAATGTTGAATACAGCTGATAGGCTGTACATGCCACAGCGGCCTGTGGATTCTTGGGGGGATTATGTGTGTTAAAGCTGTACGACCCACAGATTTGGGTGTGTGGTGAGATAACTCTGGGAACAAAGGCTCAAATTCCGCACCAAAACCTTAGTATAGTGTGCATGCATTCTCTTTTATAACATATATTTTGTGACAGAACTTACTGAACATCCAAAACAGTGCATTGTGCAAAATGTGCTCATTGTATGTGTGTGCATATGTTGGTACTTTGACCAGCTGAGAACTCACAAAAAGCTTATAAAATGTTTTAATGAGTCAAAACAGTGCTAGGTATTCCTCTGTTACACACACAAATAAAGATCTGCTGCAAAAGAGATGGCAGTTCTGACGCCTGAACCGAACTGTGATGGGCAACGTAGAAAAAACAGGTACACTACAGCATTCTGTCCTTTTTAGGGTCTCATCTTATGCCATCACATCCTGTTTTTGTTCATATTTCACTCAAACCACACCAGAGTTCATTGGAAGGAACAGTGGGTCTCGGTCCGCTTGATTGTTGCGCACCAGGGTTCAGATGGCAGCGTTCACAATTATTCAAATGAACTGCACTAACAGAGCAATCACACCAGAGTTTGTTTCAATCAAACCAAATCTGCCTAGTGTGAACCAAAACAACAAAGTCCATGTTTTGATGAACACATTGTGCTGAATCTACATACATTAATTCAACAGGTGTACACCAAGACCTTATGAAGCCTACAGAGAACAACTTGCATTTGAGATTCACAATTAAGGACATTAATATTCTAAACATTGGGTCTCATTCGCTAATTGTCATGAAAATTGTCTGCCTAACCAACAAAACATGCATACGCACATGAATTTGTTATTAACCATGTTTTAATGTTAACTAATGGGAGTATTCCAAATGAGAAACCACATGACAGAGGCTAGTCATTTACATAAAACATGCATACCCAGATTACAGACCTATTAATAGCCAGCTGTACATATGCATATCTGCAGAATGACAGTATCTGAGGACCTCACAGCGTGAGCTATAACACACACTTTATATACAGACCCTTTCCAAAAAATTAGAATATCATGGAAAAGTTTATTTATTTCCATAATTCCATTCAAAACGTTAAACTTCCATAGATTATAGATTCAGGGCCTACAACTTAAACGATTTCAAGTATTTAGTTGTTTATTTGTACATAATTTGGGCTTCCAGCTCATAAAACCCACAAAAACAGGATTTCAAAAAATTTGAATATTACATGAAATCACACAGTAATACCATGGTCATTGAACCAGGTTTTGGTTCTTTTGGCAGTGTGGGCAGGTGCAAATCCTGCTGGAAAATGAAGGAAGCATGAAGTGATCTGAAAATGTCCGGCTAGACGGCTGCGTTGACTCTGGATTTAATAAAGCACAGTGGACCAAAGTCCTCTTTTCTGATGAGAGCAAATTCTGCATCTCATTTGGAAACCAAGGTCCCAGAGTCTGGAGGAAGAATGGAGACGCACACAATCCAAGATGCTTGAAGTCCAGTGTGAAGTTTCCACAGTCTGTGTTGGTTTGGGGAGCCATGTCATCAGCTGGTGTTGGTCCACTGTGCTGTCCACTCAACGCAGCCGTCTCTACCAGGACATTTCCAGAGCACTTCATGCTTCCTTCAGCAGACAAGCTTTATGGAGATGCTGACTTCATTTTCCAGCAGGATTTGCACCTGCCCACACTGCCAAAAGAACCAAAACCTGGTTCAATGACCATGGTATCACTGTGTGATTTCATGTAATATTCTAATTTTCTGGGATTTTGATTTCGTGGGTTTCATAAGCTGTAAGCCATAATCATCAAAATTATAACAAATAAAGGCTTGAAATATCTCACTTTGCATGTAATGAGTCTATATAATATATTAGTTTCACCTGTTAAGTTGAATTCTTGAAATAAATCAACTTTTTGATGATATTCTAATTTTATGACCAGCACCTGTATGTCCCTAGAACATTTATATGTACAATGCATTTGCTTTCTCAAACAAAGATATGACTTCAAAGTGGACTTGAATGATGATCTTTTGAACAGGGATTGGCAACAAGGTTACTTTCAGTTGTTGTCGGTTCCTTCAATTTTCAGATAGCTTTATCTTGTTTGCTTGGCAATTTAAAGAGAGTCCTTTCAATTCTGGATGTATCATAAACTATCAGGAATGTTTAGTAGATGCTGGGTGGAGGTTAAAAGGTGTTGGCTTGCTCTTCGATGTTGCATGTGATCGGTGAATGCAACAGCTGTTTTCTAAATAGGCCACAAACAGAAAGAGTTAAGAGACGTTTAGGACTGCAGGGCTCTCAGGCAGCTGAGGCGCAACAATGAGACTTCTTGTGTTCAGCTGACTGTGTTCAGAGGTGCGGGGAGATAGAGAGACGGGAAGAGCTCAGGGAGCGGAGGGGGGTTATGAGGACTGTACTTCATAGAGAGCTGACTGTATCACTTCCTGCAACCTTATCTTTATCCTGCATTTAACCCCTGGAGTCCCACTTTTCCCTTATGCTCTTTATCCGCCCTGAGAATATCTGGCACGTTGCATCTTTGTGGTTTTCCCACAAAACTCATGTTCAGCTGTTTGTGTGGGGTCTGGGCTACCTCACTATGACACTGAGGGGTAATGAGATGTGATTGGACTGGGGAAATGCATTAACTGCTAATTGTGTCCATGTCTCAGTGAATGACTTTTACTGACCGGTAGGTCTATTTCCTCTCTTATTAGGAACCAGGGCCACATTGACCAGCCCAATTACTGCAAGGTCATGAGGGTAATGCGCCAGATTCGTTTGGCCTGTTCTGAAACCTGCCTCGTTCTCTACTGTACATAGCTGCCTTATCCTCACAGAAATGGACCGTCATATATGATTGATTTAGAGCACTCTTCTTAGGCAGGAACTATGTATGCCACACAAATAGTCTTCCTCCTCATGTGAAGCATGTGGGAGATTCGAAAATGGATTCCAATGGTGTTTGGTGCATGTTGCCAAGGTAATAATAATACTCAGCACTAAGCAAAAAACATACAACATACATATTGGATAAGATGGCGCAGCCTGATGCAATCTGCAAGCAATCACATAATTACCATATGGCACAAGCTGATTGGTCTCTGCTAATCCTGCAACCAATGAGATTGCTTGCTAAACCTTTAAATAGTCTGGTTCAGTGTTTGCTGTAGGATAATCCTGCAATGGCACCTATCAGAGTTGCTCTGAAACCCTCCACCTCCCCCAGCTCCACCTGCCTAGATCTACTATGGGTATATGTATGTCTATTCATGCTCACAGCAGCGTGTCTGTGTATCAGCAGGAGCAAGTTCATACTTGCTCCGTAGCAGCAGCAATACCAAATACATTAACATGGCCATATTCAAGAACTTGTTAAAACTATTTTGATAGTTGCCATGATTCCATATCCAAAATTAACCGTTATGATACATTTTTCTTAAAAATATTGGCAGATAACCAATATGGTACCTACTGTGCATCCCTACTTAAAATGCTGTCTAACTAGAGCGACACAAAGTTAATGACTATTTCTAAATCTCTTTTGGTGATTCTTCCATCTCCTTCTGAAAACTCCTCACTTGATTGTTTAGTTAATTTAATATGCTGTTTTGATTGATTTAGTTTATTGATTTACACAGCGGGAAATGAAATTGTCAACTGATTGATGCACTTGGTCCTTTGACCTTGCTTTGAATCTCGTTTCACAATGCCTGCCATTGCCTAACAAAGATATAGCCTAAATGCATTTTCAAAATCTCTTTATTGCATTTTCTGGAGGCTGGGAAGGACATCAGGCAGAGCTGAGAGAGAAGACCACATGGAGTTTAAATGAAATTTGTCTTATTCCCCATTCCAGTTTGATTATTCCCCAGTCCAGTTACCTGAGATATCAAAGCCAGAATCCTGTCTGGAACGCCCAAAACCCAACGTGCTTTAACTTATTTTACTCCCACCCTCCTCTGTCATGTTCTGTTTTCCTGTCTTCCTCTTAATCTTTTTCACTTGATCTGGTTCGCTCACTCCCCCTTCCCTCTCACTTAATGACCAAAAAATGGCACGCACCCAAGCCCCAGGAATAATAGCGCTCTCTAGTCGTTAGATTCTTGGCTGACATTGTTCTGGACACACACCACACGCTCTCTCTCTCTACACTAAACCCAAGTCTTTTCACGACGCGCTGTGAATCACAGGTTCCTGGAGGACATGCTGTTGGCAGACGCTCTCAAGGTCCCATTGAGCCAACGGCTGGCAGCAGTGGCTGATGGGAGAGAAGGATGGCTCTCCTTGCTTCTGTTCTCTCTGCAAAGCCTTACTCTGTATGCATGACATATGATGTTGTGATGGTGGAATAGATGCTGAAAACTTTAGGTTTTCGTTTATCTCATGCACTGGAGAGCTTGGCGTCCATTCCAATGACCTGCAACGAATGATCCCAGGTGCCCTTGACATAAGGAAAAGAGCATATAAAGCCTGAAAACAAGAACGTTGTTCTCCTTTACGAGCCAGTAAGCAGAACACTAGGGTAATGTCTTTCTGTTGTGGGAGTTCACACACCCTCCCACCTCTCGCCCTGCTAAAAGCCCCAGGGCTCTGAGAGACTGAAAGCCAGCAGTCTTATCTGTGGGGGTAAGGTGTGTCATGCCCTGCACCGCCCTTTAGCACTTCCCTCTCTCACAGCCCTATGGGGGACACAAAGGGGATTGTGCTCCGGGAGAGGAAAAAAGCTGGGTATTGTTTGATTAGGTGTGAAAGTACAAGGGTAGTTGACATATGATATGAAAATGGGGAAAAAACGAGTGCTGTCAAGCGATTGCATTTGTAATTTATGTCATTTGTATTTACTGTGTAACTTTTTTTCTTTTAACATTTCTTCATGTTCAATGAACATGTTCAAGCTTTTATTTTGGGGAAACGGCAGGAATGCCGTAAAGCTTCTCTTTTATAGATAAATGCTTCTCGTTATACGTATCAGAAGATAGCTGCGTGTTTCATTCTCAAATTCACATTAAAGTGATCCAAACTCAGAAAAGATGCAGAGGTGAGTTCTTGTGCGAACTGAGCCATTTTGAGACGCTGCAAACACATCCGGATAATGAGCTGCTCGTGTGTAAGAACACAGTGCTGCGCTTCATTTTAAAACATGCAGCGCATTTTATTCAATAAAATTGCACCTTTGCTATTTGGTAATTGCACTCAGCCATATAACTATTTTTGGTTTTATTTCGATGAATCAGCCCTACTCTAGGGGATTTCACACTTTTTATTATCCATCAGATGATAATAGTAAGTCTGATCACTTAGGAAAGTACTCAAACAAGCTGCATCATTTGAGGCATTATTCATGTCTATAGCACAAACATAGCAAAATGAGCTTCATGCAGAAGTTTAATACCCAAGGTTTTAATAACACATGCCGTACCAATATAGTGATGCATGTTGGGTTATAGTCACTTTTTTTTTTTTTTGCTGGTTTGTTGCGGTGGCACATTACCCTTGTCCAAGCTGGTTTGTTGCGGTGGCACATTACCCTTGTCCAAAACAGCTCCAGCTATTCAACTGTTTGACTGTTATCCAGCTGCCTCTCAGCACACAGAAGGGCACAAAGGCCTGTGTTTTCTGTGGCCATGGAAAGTGAAGATCGGGTCCAGGCAACAGTGTGACAGCCCTGGTTACAGAGTAGGAAGAGAAGGGAACATTATTAAAGCAGGGACCCCCTTAACCACATGAGCCCATTGGGACGTCCACATTAGCTTATTAATACCAGGTGAAAAACAGTTGGCACTTGTAAAGTCACAAACACAATGTTGAGCAATTGATTCTGAATTGCTTTTAGTATTGCATTTGTTCTTGGTTCCTTCGTTTTAGGACCAAGTTTATCTCTTATGTTTCTCATTGTAAGTAATTGGGGATGGGAGAAAAAATGGTTCCTCTGTATCGCGATTCTCTAATCATTGATTCTGAGCGTTTCTTTTATTTTTATTTTTTATACACAATGGATTTGTGTGCGGAAGTAATGTTATGTCTTAAGAACAGGACAAATCATCTGATATGTTCAAATGTAAAACCGTGCATTAGTGTGAATGCTGTCTGATAGACTTAAAACCTCTGCCTTTTGAGTGCAGAAACCTTACAAATCAGAGGACAATTTGTGACATTGTTCAGACTTTCTGAACAATGAGACAAGCAAAATACCTCCCCATCTGTTCTCACTTTATCTCACTGCTGTCTGGAGAAACAATTGAGACATTACAGAAATCTGGCTTCCTATGGGAAGTTTTGTTTGGTGTAGGGCTGCCCGATTAGTGCTGCTCCAGGGTGGGCTTTACAGTGGGGTAGTTTAATTAAATCATTTGTCTTAATGACCTAACTAATGATGATAAGCAGTAGCTGTACCCACATTTAATGCACATCAATGCATAATGTCCAGCTTTCACCCCCTTTAATCAACCCTCTGGCCTTTTAAAATCGCCCACTGCATCCCACACAAGAGCCAGATGGGAGTCCATGCATGTCTCTGCCCTGAGGAACGTCCCCCAGCAGTGAGGGGAAAAGTGGCCACTCTCTGCTTCTAAAGCCTGATAAATTGACCACCGCAGCTGGTGCCGTCTCCCCTCAATCTGTGGTCAGATCTGCTTCAAGTGTTCGCACACAGTCTGGGCCAGTATTAGGTGTCGCGTATAACAGGTGTGACGGTCTTTAAGTCCGTGATAATATCTTATTTCTCCCTCATTCTCATGGCAGTGACAGACTTATGTTCTTTTGAACTGCTGTGGTCTTAAAGGAGTCACATCATTATGACTTGTGCCACAATTTAGTATTTTCATAGTCTTTCCCCCTCTCTCTCTCACCCCACCCTTATACCTCATGTCGTTTCCAACCCATAAGACTTTCGTTCATCTTCGAAACACAAATGAAGATCGCTTTGTAAAGTACCACTTTGAAGCTTCAAAAAGTTAATAAAGAGATTGTAAAACTAATCCATCTGAATTTAGAGGCTTAGTATAATATTTCTGAAGAGACTCAGTTGCTTTATATGATTAACAGATTGAATTTAGGCTTTTATTCACATATAAACATTGATCAACGAACATAAAGAGAAGCTCAACCGTACTTGCTTGAAACGTGAGAACAAACTTCATTGGTTCTTGCTGAAGCTCAAACGTGCTGCGTAACACGAGAATGAACCTCATTGGTTCTCGCAGAAGCTCAAACGTGCTGCGTAACACGAGAATGAACATCATTGGTTCTTGCAGAAGCTCAAACGTGCTGCATAACACGAGAATGAACCTCATTGGTTCGTGCTGAAGCTCAAACGTCCTGCGTAACACGAGAATGAACCTCATTGGTTCTCGCAGAAGCTCAAACGTACTGAGTAACACGAGGTCTCTTCAGAAAATTTGGACTAAACCGCAAAATTCATATGGATTAGTTTTACGATCTCTTTATGAACTTTGAGGCGTCAAAGTGGTAGTTGCGTAGACTGTCAATGTAGGGACAGAAATCTCTCAGATGTCATTAAGATAAATCTTATATATTCCTATTCACAAAAGGTCAAGGAAAATCTGATTTCTCATGATATGTCCTTTTTAATTCCATCTGTCTGTGTTTTCTCTTAGTCATGGCTGCGGATGTACGGCTACCTCCCTCAGGCCAGCAGGCAGATGTCCACCATGCGCTCCGCTCAGATCCTGTCGAACGCCATCAGCGACATGCAACGCTTTTATGGGCTGGAGATCACAGGACAGATGGACATTGTCACCATAGAGTAAGAGACTCAGTCCATCACATGATCTAATGTATCAGCTGTACTGTTAGAGCTACTACCAGTCATCTTCAACTCATCGTAATCAAACCACTGATTTTTCATCAAGTACTTTCATCCCATTAAACCTGTAATTGAACAGAAAAACAGAGTTCACCTGATAGAGAACCTTGAGGGAATTTTGCTGGTTATTTAATGTCTGTGGAAGTACTTTTCTAGCTGAAGGATCCTGTGGTCATGCATTATCAATGTTAACATTACCTTTTTTTTTTTTCATTACATTTTCCCCAAAAGCTTAGATTCGAAATTTCCATAGACAACAATTTACAAGCAATTCTGTTACACCAGTCTCATGCTAACAGATAATACTGAAGGCCCATTCACATCAAGATTGATAACTATGAAGATAACTATAATGATAACTTTATTAGTGTCCACTCCAACAAACGATATTGTTCAGTTTATTATAAGCGTGTGTGCAGTCATGCGCCTTATATACTTGTGCTCTTTAAACTCGGTTGGATTGTGATTGGCTGTCAATGTTTTTATCGTTAAAAAGTAGTTCTGAAACAATATAATTCCTCTGTGTCGCTATTGATAGCTGTGGAATGAACTTCCCTATTCTCATACAATTCCCATTATTAATACTTATTATAGTTATATTATAGTTATTATCATTATAGTTATCGTTTTGGGTGTGAACGGGCCTTTACACATTAATGTTAAAGTGTTAGTTGCCTATTTAAAATGTTCATTGAGCTGTGCTGTTTTCTACATGCTTATCTGCCTTTTGTAAGGTATTATCAGGTGAAAAGGATTGTACTATGGTAATGGAAAACATGCCACAGATGTTCTCCATAGATGTTTAGTTAAAAATAAACTTAAATATTCCTTTAATAAGATCAAAGTCCACCATGCTGCATAGACATAAAAGAGCTTCCCATTCAGGGCTTGACATTAACTGTTTTTTTGTTCACAGCCACTGTAGCTAGTGGTTTTCCGAAGTTTCAAGCCACTCAGCATTTTTACTGGCCACAATTTTGACATCCCATGGTGAAAAACTGCCATATAGATATTTTTTATATTATCTCATAATTTGGCAGCAGGTATACAATATATACCTGCTGTCACTTTAAGACCTGACACACAGATCACTGTATTTGACTGTTTAAGCAGTGAAAAAGAACTCAATTTAGTACTGAGAGATGGCTTTATGTGCGTGCACTTTGGGTGTGAGCACAACATCTCCGGGAATGTGTAAAATCATGCACAACCCGCGATCCTAATGCCGAAATTCAAGCCCTGTAACAGTATTCATCCGGAGCAAAAGAAAAGAGTGAGTGAGGAGAGGCGGGTTTGTGTGTCACTCGCTGTTGGAGAGATGTGGGAGAGAGAAAGAGCAGCTGGTATCGTGTATCTATTCTGAGGCAAATGAGCATTGGAAGTGTGTGATAAAGTTCATTGTTGTGGGCAGGAAGAAAACAAGGAATCGGCTGGCTGGAACTCAGTAGACTCTTTATTGACTTCAGTCTAAGCACAAAATAAAGGACGGGGCTTTTTACGCACCCAAAATAAACATAAAACTCGTGTCGTCGGTTTTGTCATGCGGTTCCTCCCTGCGTGCCTGCGCGTGCTCCGAGTCCCAGCGTGTGCTCTCTCTCTCCTGTCACTGCTTGCTGCTGGCTTATACACTGTCCCTCCACCCAATTACTGAAACAAGAGACAGGTGTTATCACTTGAACTTGACCCATTTACATCCCACTCGTCCTCCCGCTCTCTACCGTCACAGACTTCGTAAACCATGCAACCTCGTTTCAGAATTTCAGTATCGATATATATTGAAATATTTATATTTTTGACAACACGACATTGTACTTAGTTTATTATTTCAGATGCCTTTTTAAAAGACTACAACTGAAAAACGTATATGACATTCAAGTGGCCAGTAGGAGTGAAATCCACTAGCATTTAGCGGGTTGGCGGGTGTTAATGTCAAGCCCTGTTCCCATGTGTTCAGCTTTCTTAACATGGAATTATTTTGTGATTACCTTTCAACACTAAACCCTCATCTGTTGCTGTCTTTTTAGGGCCATGAAAAGACCCCGCTGTGGCGTCCCAGACAAGTTTGGGGGTCAGATCAAGACCAATGTACGACGGAAACGTTATGCCCTTACTGGCCACAAGTGGGACAAGACCCACATAACTTTCAGGTGGGTTTCAATTTGACTCTTCACTCTTTTCAGTGATTTTGATTTTCCTTGCATCAATGTTCTTCCTGGGTTTGTTGTGGATGCAGTATTCAGAACTACACGCCTAAGATCGGAGAGTACAACTCATACGAGGCCATCCGAAGGGCCTTCATAGTGTGGGAGAAAGTTACGCCGCTGACATTTGACGAGATTCCTTTCCATGAGGTCAAATACGGCCGTCGGAAGGAACCGGATATTATGATCTTCTTCGCATCGGGTTTCCATGGTGACAGTTCTCCGTTTGACGGAGAGGGAGGATTCCTGGCTCATGCTTACTTCCCTGGTCCGGGGATGGGTGGAGATACTCACTTCGACTCGGACGAGCCGTGGACCATTGGCTCGCAAAACACACAAGGTGAGTCAGAAGGACCTGTGTGCTTTATAGATTGCATAATATGTGATATACATATATGTGAAATTATAGATTCATACACTACCGTACAAAAGTTTGGGGTGAGTAAGATGTTTTTTTAATGTTTTTTATGAAGTCTCTTATGCTCACCAAGGCTGCATTTATTTAATAAGAAAATACAGTGAAAAATTCTTTTAATTTAAAATAACTTTTTTCCACTTTAATATATTGTAAAATGTAATTTATTCCTGTGATCAAAGCTGAATTTTCAGCATCATTACTTCAGTCTTCAGTGTCACATGATCCTTCAGAAATCATTCTTATGGGTGGGGCAACCTGTCACTCACATGAGATCGACCAATAGCAAACCACAACAATCCAATGAATTCCCCATGGACAAAAAAAAAAGTCCTGAAGCCGTTTCACTCGGATATACGTCACAAGACTGACTTTAAGATCGAAAGTTTCTATAATACGGTCCCTGTTTCCTAAAGTAACTCGGAAAAGCCTCTTTGTCTTTAAATGGGCCAAAGGTTAATCATGGGATGTAGTTTTTCAAACAGTTTAAAGGAATCATTCCATAATGACACATTTGATTAATCACTGACACACTGTAACATTCACTGAGAGAGACCTCATCATGCAACTTCAAAAGGAATCTCCAGGATTTTCCAGAGCGTATTTCCATTTTTTGGTTTGTAATGTCTGGCTACAGGATCATCATTGTTAGGCTACAGTTGAAGTCTCGGTCACCGTGTCACAGCTGTGAGGAGAGATGTCTCCTATTGCCTTGAAGTTGCATCTTTTACCAGTCGCGAGCCTCAGACAAGAGCAGCTTTGAATGACGAGTGCATTTGTCTGTGAAAGCCGTCATTGATTGAACTGTCTGAAAGCATCAGGACAGCCAGTTCAGTGCTTCTCTTATCTGCACACTTATTAGCCTTAATGATGTTGCCTCTCTGAGAGAGAGAGAGAAAAACCTTGAAGAAGCAACATTACTATCCGATGACTTCATGCAGCCTGCATTAACACTGGCTAATAATGGATACAGTCAGTATTAAAGGGAAGCAGTCAATCATTGTCTGTCCCTCCCGAAATCAGGATTTAAGAATCACATAGAGCCATTTACACCCGCAGAGTCACAGATCACTGTGACAGCCGGAAAATGGAGACAGAATATGATTAAAATCAGTCACAGACTGAGTGCACTGTCATTGCAAGTGTTCCATTAATCGTGTGCAGATAAATGTAATTTTCTGCACTGATTCACGAACTCCTTTCAGATGAACTGATAAGCCTGAGTGAGAGGAACACTCACGATGTATTACAAATCTGTAGCCCTTCAGGACATGATGATTTTCAATCGGCAAGTGGCCTATCCTTGTGAAAAAGTAGTGTTTGATTTTACTGAATGTACACTTAGTGTCCTTCAAATCTCAAAAGTGTATTTCTTAAAAACTGTACTTGCATATAATATAATATTAATGAAATAAAAGGCCACTTAAGTGCACTTAAAGAGAGTGCATGTTCATTACTGTTTCTTAAAAATACTTTTAAAAAGTGCGCTTTGCAATAATCTCAAATTTAACGTTTTACTTTTTAGTAAATTTTTTAATTATTCTTGCTTTATAGAAGAACCCTTATTTTGATGTGTTGACTAACACATTAAAGCACATGTGAAGTACATGATTAGAATTTTAAGTGTAGTGTGTTATTTGATTTTACATTAAAAGTTTATATATTTTAAATGTTCTAAATTACAGCTTTCTCATTACAATTGTGTAATTACAAATGTCAGTACATTCGGCAGTACAGTTTAACCATGTTTCAAAGAAAATAGAAGTAATTATGAAATGACAAACATGTTTACTTAA
>FLSR01001242.1:0-56438 GCA_900092035.1 Leuciscus waleckii
GTGTGTGTGTGTGTATTGATATATCACACACACACATCCAAGGTTAACACCCGCTCCGTGCGCCCGCACCTGGTTTTCTTCACACTAGACTCGGAGCGCGTCCGGATTGGCTGTAGCGCCGGTGTCTCGCGCGGGGATCGCGCGCCTCTTCAACTCTCCATCAGAAGGCGGGGAGCGCGCGCTGGAGGAACTTCAACTGACAGACGCCGATCCTGAACATGAACTCACCTCAGGAGAGCTGATTTTTTTTTTACCTGTCTACGGCTGATTTCGCGAAGCCTTGAGAGAAAACTGCTCAGAAGAGGAGAAACTGAGGATATTTAATCCCAAACATATGTGTTTGACGGGCGTTGGTGGCCGCTGTCTGTCAGAAGAAGAGTGCGCTGAGGTAAAAACCAACGGATTCAACCAATATTTCCCCCGCAAATAACCGACTCTCCGCTACAGTCCTTGGTTTTGCTATAAACAACACCTTTATCTGATTATTTCACCTGACGGCGGATTTTTGCCTTGTTTCGACTGTTTATATGATGGGAAGAAGTAAAAAGACTGCGAGAAGAGAACGAGGCGGATCGGGATTCTTACCTCAGATGGTCACTGTGTTGATCTTTAGTATTTTATCGCTTATCAACATCGGTGCGGCTCAAGGTAAGAAAACCCTTTTAGTATTTGTTTTTCACGAACCGCAGGTGAAATATCGATCTGTATCGCTGACTGGAAGTTTGCTGAATGAGCGAGATAAAGTTTCGTTAAATTATTGGTCTGATAACTTGCAAGATTTGCGGATGAAAAGTTGTCAAACAGATCCATCTTTACACGGACGTGCTAATCAACTTAGATAATGTCTGGTTTCAGTGAATAATGAGTCTGTGGGGAAATTAATTCAGTCAATCATTTTGCTTAGATAATCAAATTTAATATTTCACGCCAGCGGGAATTGATCGTTTTTGTCTCGTGTGTAAATTCCGCGATTCTGTGTTGGAATAATTTATTAATCCATTTGCGCAAGATCAGATTTGTTTACTCTTAAAAAATAGTCAGCCTTGGACAAACCCAACCTTTGTTGGGTTAAAAAAGTTAATTTAAAAATGTGTATATATTTGTCTGTTGAAACAACCCAGTATTTTTTAGAGTGTATGTTCAATAATAATCTAATCTAATATTATTATCAATGTTATTCTTTTGGTTGCTGTTTATTATTGTTGATATGAGTATAAGATTAACATCTTGGTTATGTTTGAGCCAATATTGCCACAGTTGTTTATATCTCAAATATTGAATATCATTTATGTGGATGATTGACATTTGGTCTTAATATTAGGTATGAGCTCATAGTGAGGTCATTACTTGAGAAAACTTTGTCTTCTGCTCTCCTGTGCGACTGAAGTAAAGCAGGAGTGTGTTTGAAGCACAGTAGACATGAGCACAACGACGTTTGTTAAGTGTGTCGTTGTTTATGCGCAGACACTGACCTTCCCGAAACGCTTATCGTGCTTGTTAATGTCTTTAGTCCTGTTATGAAGGCTGAAATATTTGTACAGGGCATGTTGTGCTTTCTGCTTTTAAAGGATAAGAGTATTTAATCTGAGTTGATTTTCAAACGGATCTCTTTTGCTGTAAATCAGTGATCACATGCTGTGTTTTTTTTTGTGTTTAGTGTATATATATATATATAAAACAAAGTTTAAATATGCTTCGTTAAATTCATGCATATGGAGTGAATTTCAATGGGTCACTGAGTTCCAGTTGATTTGAGGATTTCCAGCTTTTATTCACGTAAAAAACCTTCAAACGTGATGCAAATTTCATACATCGTAATATGATGTGATTTTGTTTGCATCTACATTAAAAAATATAAAGTATGTCCCCAACTCTATAGGGTCCCCAAGTGAATCTGTGCCATATGAATAATTAAACTCTCGACTTAAGATATTTTATATTATAGGTCATTTTATGGCAAAAAAAAAGAGTTAATTCGGTAATATTTTGAGGAAATCAGAAAAAAAACTGTATTACTTGCATATCAAAATATCACTCATGGCCCTTCTGTGAAAATGGTGCTGTTGGCATTTTGTATTTATGAAGCGTTTGAATTGACAATTTACCCAAATTCCCTGTTTCTATTAAGAGTAAAATAAATATTTATTTTGATTATTTTGTTATTGACTATCTCTGCTGTATTTTCAGAGATGCATGCTTTGATTGCATTAGAATGAACTAATTAAATGCATTTTCCTCCGGGCACAACATGGTGAGTTAAAAGTGGTTTCTCATCGGTGAAGACGCTTTCAAGTTTGTGTTTGTGGCATATCTCAGATACGCCAGTGCCCATGCCGTGAGCCTTCTTAAACGTGTCCGTTCGGTGCGGTGGAGTGTTGGGACTCCATTAAAGGGATTTCGCTGAATAATTGTTGAGTAAGTGAACAGGCAGCCATGTTTCTGACACGAAAGGATGACACAAAGACCTGAATCTCCTCCGAGCGGTGTTTGACATTGACTTGAACCCTCCCTCAGTGGTTTACATGCAGTTATAGTGCTCAGATGGACTGGATTCAGCTGATCTTGTAGTTTTTGACATTATTTATTCTGTCCCCCCCTCCATTTTTCATTTGTTTCAACAACAATCAACAAACAAATTCACACATCAACACAACCAACAACACAGCATACATACAGACATTGTGCTTTACATTGTGTGTGTATATAAAGAAAAAAGAGAAAGAATAACATCAGTAAATCATAAAAATGCTGGGTTGTTTCAACACAAATTTGGGTCAAATATGGATGAACCTACATTTTTAAATAACATTTTTAACCTAAGAGTTGGGTTTGTCAATATTTGACCCAAATTTGGGTTAAAACAACCCAGCATTTTTTAGAGTGTAAGCAAACCTTGACCCCAGCATCAGTTCGTCCTCTTACAGTTATTGGTTTTGAAGATAATTTATGACAGTGAACTTAGATCTGGAGCCCCTTAAATTAAGTCTTATTTTTTTCCAAACTTAGGAGTTGTAAAACATCTCTGGTCCACTGTTAAAAAGAAAAAGGACTTCCAATTAATTAAATAAGCGCCTTGCCAACAAAGAAGTAAAGGCTATACAGTCCAATTCATTCTTTGACAAAGTGTTTTTTTTCACACACACAATGCCAAAGATGGCGCATTTATTCTGTTCTATTCTAAATTATTATTATTATTTGCAAAAGTGCTATTTGTGTTGCATGCTTCAGGCTCGCACTGCAGTGCCAAAAACGTCAGGAATCAGATTGTTAGAAACCCTATCCAGTCTAGCGAAACCTCCCTGGACAATTGTGCATAGTTAATGAGGAACACGGAAAGGATGAGGAAAAACTATCCTGCTCCAGTGTCTGAAGGGCATCGCAGGATGACATAAGCCCGATTCCAAAAGCCCTCGGAGGCCAATGCCATCGACTCTAATGGGAACACGAACCAAGTCTCTTCGTGTCCATTAAGAAGTCGATATTTAGGGAGAACATTGTTTGCGACTAATTAATGGCCCATAGGTTTTTTGGATACTAATGAGCTACACGTTTCCGGTTCACATGGGGATCTTTTTAGTGCTCGGAGAACTGGCCAAAAGTATAGTTTCAGCTATTCTGCATGAAAAAAAAAAATTCCCTCGCACTCCTTTTCTCTCCTTTTCCACCTATTTTTCACTGTCGATGCACTTGTTTTAATTAAGTGTGTGCATTCCCACTCGTCCCAGTGTTCTCTTGGCCCTTTCGATGAGGAGAAGAGAGCGATAAAGAGCAAGTGCCTGACTCAAGTACAGTAAAATCACTGACATCTCCACCACAAGTGCCTGAATATGAATAAGAGGCGACTGTGAATGTCAAGAGGGAGCGAGGGGGATAAAACCGAGCTTCCCGACCCTGAGAACCCTTGACAATACTTAAAAGACAATCTTGTCATCCTCCGTAACGGAAAAAGGCCGTGTGGATTCGGAGGCTGAAGTAGATCGGCTGTCGTTTTGAATATGCAGACCCTTTGTGGATGAAAGCAGAAGATCCCAAATGTGCATAATCCATTCTTGTACATTCGTTTTCATGCACGCTTTTTTGTTATTTCCTATCCATATGCAATGCTCTATCCTCTTTTTAGGCACACAAAAGCCTTGTTTGTTCTCTCATACACATAATTACCGTTTAAAAACGGTGCGT
Source organism: Leuciscus waleckii (assembly GCA_900092035.1). Classification (NCBI taxonomy): domain Eukaryota; kingdom Metazoa; phylum Chordata; class Actinopteri; order Cypriniformes; family Leuciscidae; genus Leuciscus; species Leuciscus waleckii. Next base: position 4,180 of record FLSR01001242.1, read on the forward strand.
CAAAGTGTGAGTTCACTTTTTCCATGTCAGTCCTCTCACTCTCTGTGTTATGTGTCCTCTGAGCTTTGTTTATGAATGCCTAATGGTATTATTGGTATGAAACTTATTTTCAATGCTCAAAAAGCATAAAAATTCAGTGTAAGTGAGAATGTTATTGCGATCATCATTACTCTAACCGCTTCCCTCATTGCCTAACGGTCGGGTCTCATGGGCGCTACTAAGGTTACAGTCATCATGGTTTGTTCTCCAAATACGTTTGGAAACACAAAGAGAGCATTGTGCGCCGAGCGGCTACTATAGTATGACCTAGTGCCACCGTATATCGTAATTCCCTCAGGATGCAATGATGTAGAGCGTTTCAAAGAGCGTTTTTAGTTGGAGAAAATGAGATCTAACACAGTCACGTGCTAGTGAAGGTAAGGTCGAGCCAAACGGTGCGTCATCAGAAACTTCAGCATTACATGCTGTTTGTTGGCCTTCCCCCGTGCTGAGGATATTTTTTCGTGATAATTGCTGTGAAAGTCGTGCTGAGGTTGCAGCTCTTTTCTCCTGACGTCACGTCGCGCTCTGGCTGTGTAAAAGATGTATTACAGTATGCGCTCCGCATTGTCTACGGCGAATCGCACCGTATCCAGCTGTGCAAGTAGGTGAGCGAGCAAAGTCACGGCAATGACAGACTCTATCCGTTGCAAAAAAAAGAGGAAAAGCGAATGGGGAGTGGAGTGAGTGCAATTAATCACACACTGTCACCCTGTAAACTACAGGGGAAGCATCAAAGTGCAGCACTGGGTTCTATTATCAGTCCATTAGTGAGAGACTTCAAGCATTGCACTGCAGAAGTGACCGACCTGTCTGTCAACAGATCTCTTTTATAAAATGACTCGGCCGCACCGCGCACTTGTGCAAACCTGACGTATTCTTGAATGTGAGTATGTTACGCTTCTCTTTTAATGTAATGAGTCACGTTCTTGAAATCCAAACCCAAACGCTCAAAGCCTCTTTGTTTTCCACTTACAGAAAGGCTGTTGCTCGCAGAATCCTCAGTGTCCAATTATAGCTGAGGATCAGAGAAATGTAATTTACAGTCGCTGCTCCTCATGGAGAGGGTAATTGTGATCAGGAAATGGAGAGAGAGCGATGAGAGTTATTACCAGTCAAGGGGTTTCACTCAGGGCAGTTATGGAGAGGAGAGTGACGCCTCTTTTTACAGTTGTGAAGGATAGAGTTCGGTCTTTTGGGAACGGATGACGCCCCGGCCGTAAATGTGCACGACCACATACTGGCACTGCTGGTGTTCGGCGCCAGTGTCCGACCACGCAAAACACTCAGACGTAACATTTTGAAGTGTGTCATTTTTCTCCAGCACCAAACTGAACTGTACGTTCATTCAGCTTCGAAATGTAGAAATTGCTTACCAAAATGAAGTTAAAAAGAATTGGCAAGGAAAGGCCCGTTCACACCAAGGACAATAAATATAAAGATAAAGACTTAGTTCTAAAGAAATTCTTAATATATACAGTAAGAATAGCAGAGTCCACAGCACAACTATAACAGTAACGACGCAGAGAAACGGTATAGTTGGAATCACTTTCAGAATGACTTTTCCCCCAGCTGATTAACAATTCAACATTCACAGCCAATCAGCATTTAGAGCAACAACAAAATAGCAGCGCGTGAATAGAATAAACTGAGCGATATCATTATCTGGTGTGGACTGTAATATAGTCATCGTAATAGTTATCTTTGTAGTTATTGTTCTTGGTGTGAACAGGCCTTAACACAGTGAATTTTGAAAGACTGAAAGACTGAAATAGTACAAAATTGGTAACACTCTACAATAAGGTCCCTTTAGTTAACCAGCATGAACTAACAATGATTAATCGTTGTTAATGTTAGTTGATTAAAATACAGCTGTTCATTGTTAAATCATGTCAGCTCAGGTCCATTAATAATTAAACATACATTGAAAGTAAATGCTGAAATCAAGATAAAGTCAGATTAATAAATTGCTTTAGAAGTATTTTTCATAGTTACCGAAATGGAACCTTATTGTAAAATGTTACTTAGCATTTCTTGCAGTGTAGTTGCACAGTGAAGTTTAACGCTTTGTGTTGTGTGTTTGTTCACGCCACTGTGGCAGTGATGCATAAAATAAGTCAAAACATATGCATAATCTTAGTAGTGTATTGGAGAAGTCATTATTTTGTTTGCTGCCTCTAGTGGTGCAGAAAATACACTCTTAACCTCTGACCTTCTTAAATGAAGCAGAATGTTGCATCATTTGTATTGTAACAACAGAACAGTGCTCAAGTAAAAGCTTTGTCATTTTGGATGGTTGTTCTTGCATTTTCTTCTTGTCATTGTGGCTTATAATAGCAGAACACTGTTTTTCGCTTATTGCATGCATGGGCCACGGCTATAAAAAGCACACGGTCCCACCAGAAACACTTTGCTTTTAGCTCCGCTGTCGTGTGATGGCTCTCCCTGTAGGCAGAAAGTGGTGTCCAATCAAACAAGATGCTTGCTGGGAGACCGTCACAGCGCCCACGAGCGAGTTTACTAGCTAGCTCCTATTTTCTTGTAGTATTGAAAAAAATCACATTACTATGTAAGCCTTATATGACTTTTGTTTCTTTTCTAGACAAACTTTGTTGCATTATTTTCCTGTTATCTCTGTAAAGCTGCTTGGTGACTAAGTGCTAAGGTGACTTGACTAGAGGCGACGGTGTGTTGAATCCGTATGTCAGTCAAAGACCAAGAAATGCATGCAATCCAATCCTATCCAAGTTCTGCAAATAGCCACAAAGCATCTAAAATCACATTTGTCAAATTATTAGTATTCTTAGCTAATGCACCATGCTTGTCCGCCGGCCAAATTGACCATCATGGGATGGAGTTTTGTTGTGCATACTGATGTAGAAGTCTTGTAATGAAAGGGCTGTTCACCGCTGTTCACCGTAGAGGGAGGCGAGACAGCAATCACTGCCCTGCTGGAATCATGGGAACATGAGACCCACGCGTTTCCATTTCCTATCTTCACTTTATCAGCCTCCCAGCTCTGTTATTCTTTAGCTCGGCAGACAGCAGATGAAAGCATAGCACAGATAAATGTTTGTGCTTTCCTGTTTTTATGGGGCTTAAACAAGAACATACATTTACTTGGTACTTTGAGGTTTTCCTCTGGATTCTGCTTTCCATTAAAGGCCCCATGCAGCCAGAGAGAGGATAAGAGGTCAATGCAAGCCCTACTGTTGCCTTGGCAGTAAAGTCGGAGCTCAAAGGGGGACTTGAGGGTCTGGTCCATGATGGGTCATTAGAGAAACGCTGCCTCAGGCCAGGCTCCCCTTTTAAGCTTGATTTTACTGGAGTCGTGCTTTAAGTTTAATGCACAGACCTGCAGTTGTTTTTTATGATCATGGACAGGTGTTTTGTGGCCAGGAGATAAGCTCTTGGTTAGTCAACATTAAATGTTGTTCACAACCAGATTATTTCTGCACTGTAAAAAGAAAAAGAAAAACTTTGAAAAGGCAACCTATTGCTGTCAATTTGTTAACTCAACTAAAAACTGAAAACTGTTGTTCATCTGATTACCTTAAAGCGATATTTCACCCTAAAATGAAAATGTATGTTACCCTAAATAAAATTCATATTGCATTTTTTATTCGAGCAAAGAAGACCAATGACCGATGTTAGGGATTTTCATTAAAAAATACATTACATTTATTTAAATCCTATTGGATTTGAAATTGGAAATTAAGCCAGAAAAACGTAAAGCAATGACCATTTATATTAAATTATCATAAAATTATTTCAAGCTTCAATGCATGCGGGGAACTTGCAAACTGTGTTCAGGTCAAAATTCTTTGTTCAGATGGAAAGTTGGGACAACATTTGGATGGGTATCTAAGTAAGGTCAATAAAACAACTTTTGTTACCAACATAATTAGAGTTTTCTTGTTCAGTGCAGATGAAATAATAAACTGGCTCATCTACTAAGTCTTCCCTTTTTCAAGCTACTTTTTTACATTTATCAGAACTTTTTATCTTTTAAGAAAGCAGACGTCAGATGAACCCCATATGCTCTCCAGAGCGTATCCTGCAGGTTATCTTTCTTCATTTGGGGCTTTTAGACTGATCCTTGCGTCTGGATCGCACTATCAGCTCGCCGTCAGACAGTGATGAAGCGTTCTCCATCTGACAGATCCTCAACCTGGCCCAAACATGTTTTGTCAGAGAGAATAACTAAACCCAAGGCCCGGAGAGCACAAACCCTGTCAGATAAAGATGCATGAATACCACGCATTCATCTCTCCAGAATCAATCTTCTGGATAATTCCCCCCATATTTCTTCTTTTAAGTTATCTACAAAACTGCCAAGCAGAGTTTTAAACTGTGTGGGCCATTATGGGAAAGCTTCAGTGAGTGCGTGTCACAATGTCAATGTTTAATGTTGTTTTTTCGGCCGGTTAAATGAGGTGCTAAATTAGAGCCACATATTGTGTGATCCGTTCGAGGCCTGCGTTCTCGTTTTGGCATTTGAGTATCTAGTGCATAGCGAAGTAATGAGAGCCTTTCTGCCTTGTACTTGTTTTATGATTCCTAATCTTGCATGTTGTGTTTTCTCATGTCGCAGCATTTCAGAGGCAGAAACCCTTGCTTTCATGTTCTGGTGTGGTTCTCTTAATCTTGGTGTGTGTTTGTCTCTGTTTTCCATGTATAAGCAGTTGCTCTGTGTTTGGACCATTAGTTTATCTGTGTGTGATATCACTGGGTAAACCCAAACTCAGCACTTTCATGTTCAGTCACATCTCCAGGCCGTTTCCCCAGGGTCCACGAGCCGCGAGTGCTTAACTGGGCCATGCTCACTGGGGCTAATTTTGCAGGAGCCCAATTGAGAATCGTACAGTAGTAAGTCTCCTTAATGAAGGCTTTCTGCATGACCTGCCGCGTTCGTACCCGCGGGGAAAGCCGTATCACAACAATACCACCATCACCTACAAGAATGGAGGGCTTGAGATGACTGCCAAAGACAAGAAGGTGTCCAACGAGAGCTTTAAACATTGTTAATCACTGGGCCCTCAATGAGGACGCTTTACTAGGGGTGGGACGAGCCACAAGCCCAAACCCCAAAACTGCATTTAATGAAATCGCATCATAAAAATCACCCGGGAATGAAAAAAACACTGGAAAAAACGTCAGGCCGGAATACTCTGATTAAATCTGACCATTTAAAAAGCCCATTAAAATAAAACGACTGGAATCAGTGCTAAGTGAAAATTCCCTCTCCTGTGGGCACTTGGAAAATTCCAAAATAAACTTCAACAACAATTCACCGGCCCAAACGAGGCCCTCCAAACATAGACAGGGAAGTAGATAAATAATATATCCTCTTCTAAAGTGATAGGAACCGTAATGGAAGTGGTGAATGGCTGGATAAAGTGGAGACTCAGCATTGCACTGGGATAAAGTGACTTTGTGTTTATTGACAACAGGCCGAGTGAAAGCAGCCATTTCTGACTTGTGCACAGAAGCTTCTGTGTTTCAGTGTTCGTTAGGGATGGGCAGTGTGTGACGGTGTGTTTACAGTGTGTCAGCCAACTGTGACTCATATCTGCACCTGCACCACGAGGCGCATTAATATACATTTAAATTAATGTGCGGTCATATTATGCATATTGGCTATTTTATTATGGTTTAAAATAATACTTCGATTTTTTTTTTAAGTTTTTTTTTTACTGTTTTGCTTATTTTTTAAAGTCTTCTAGTATTATGGTTTAAAATAATACTTCGATTTTTTTTTAAAAGTTTTTTTTTTACTGTTTTGCTTATTTTTTAAAGTCTTCTATAATATGAAGCTGTTTCTGCTTATTTTATTTTTCATGTATTTAATAAAAAACCTTCTCAGAAAGATTTACAAAAATCACTTGGGTAGTTTTGTATATTGACTTTTTTATTATGGTTTCAAATATGCCTTTTTTAAAATTGTTTTGGGTATTTCTTTTTTTCTTTCTTTTTTTCTTTTTTAGTGTTCTAGGATATGAAGCTGTTTTTGCCTTATTTTATATTCCATATATTTAATATTAGTAAAAAAAAACTTCTCAGTGTATAATATATATGATCAATTTATATATACCAGGGTTTTAAATTAAATAATAAAGTACTTTTTCTTTTTGTAAAATGTTTGGTACCACTTTACAATAAGGTTCATTAGTTAACATTAGTTAGAGTATTAACTAACACGAACTAACACTGTGCAATACATTTGTTACAGTATTTATTAACCTTTGTTAATGTTAGTTAATAAAAATACAGCTGTTCATTCTTAGTTCATGTTAACTAAGGTAGTTAACTAATGAACCTTATAGTAAAGTGTTACCAAATGTTTTATTGACTAAATATCTAGAAAATATTTCAGTGTCAGTAACTATACCATCATATACTGTTACCATGATCTAGGATTACTCCTTCCGTGATTCGGGAATGAAACCGCCCACCCCTGGTGTCGCTGCCATAGTTTGTTAATGTGTATGTGTATGTGCCTGTGCATTCATTATTAACTTGTGACATTTTTAGCTCCTTCTGTCTGCAGGATGCAGTTGGCGGCTTCTCTCCGTCAGTCAGGGGTCATAAACTCAGTGAAATAATGAGCGTTGGCTGATTCTCCGTGCATTAAGCGTCTCTAACACACTCTCACGGAAAAGCAGGGATTCACCCATGACACGGGAAATGTGTTGAATCCTGGGTCGACCCTGCCAGTTTCTGGCTGGCGCTGGACCAGTGGGTTGTTCAAAGGGAACAGCGGTGCGCTCATTCACGAGTCTGAAGTGCCGAACGCACTGTTGCCGTTTCAGGGAGTTGTCAGATTTGAATTACAGCCCCTTGAATGCTTTCCTTCAGGAGCCGCTCACATAAATTCTACCCGCCGCACACTTTTTTGCCTCTCGCATTTGTGAGAAAACACGTCAGTAAATCTCGACATGGTTGTTCTTGCAATAAAACTGCAAAAGTTCTGCACTTTACTGGTTGCATTTTTGTGCTTTATCGTTGTTGTTGTGAGGGAAATGTTTTATTGTACCGCCGTGTTCCAGCGCTGAGGTTCTGCGCCAACAAAAGCAATGATTTGGGCCAGAAAGGAAAAGGAGTAACAGGAGGAAAAGAAGGACGAATGAGGGGAGTCTAGGATAGCATAACTCTCCGATTTCTTCCTAAACCCAACAAGGCATATTCGGATACATTAACCGCTGCTATTCTTGACCGGTTTTCTTGCTATTTGTATATGGAAATCAAAACCCCAAGTCTGCAAAACAATGGACTGCTGAGCTCAAAAGCTGGCGTTTTCCCCTCGCACATATACACGTTTCCTTTTTCATCCCTTTCATTGTCATGTGCAAATGATTTTGTGTGGAAATCTGATCTCTTTTGTGCTGCGTTTAGTGGGAACGCAAGAAATCACAGGCTGTGTCTGGTTTCAGACGATTTCTCATTCTGGCAGTTTGTTTCCACACTGGTGGAGTTTTAGCGACGTAGGCACATGAAATATAGGCATGAATATTTACTCTTTTTAGCTCTGGACTTGCGTTTTCTCTCTTTGTTTGTTTTCAGTAGTGCCTGACAGAACACATGATAGTATTTCTGCAATCTCTGCTCAGACTCTCAAGAGTGTAAACAACTCGTAAAATAGAAATGAGTGACATTTGAGAGCCAGTCTTGGGCAGTCCGAGACGTTTATCTGAAAGGAGTCGATATCTCAGAGAGGGACCAAAAAACCAGAGGCTTGACTGATGGATAAAAGACCAGCCTTTCTCAGAGATATTTAATAAATATAAAAAAAATTATAAGCCTCCATTTTGTAACAGAGTGTTTATTTGAGTACTTCCGTCAGTGCGACACTACACTACAGCCTGTAAAACATTGAAATAAATAGCAGTAAATATTGATAACCTAAAAATTATAAGAAAGTTGCAAACAAATATTCGTTTTATATTTCCCTACAAAGATGCGTCATATATAAGGGTGTCACGATTTCGATTTTAAATCGAAATCGATCGAAATTAATGCTCAATCTCGATCATCGAATCAAAAAATGGAATCGTCGATGCTGCCACGCCCCATATGTCACGTCAGCTCGGCTGGCCTGTAATAGGTAAAACTCCTTTCTCGAGAATATGAAGCCTTTATTTTAAAACGCATTGCAGCTGCACAGCGAGAGCATCATAGCTCGTCTGAGCGAGCTGGCTGTGCTGCGGCAACTCGTCGAACCTATGGCGAGTTAGCAGTGGCGTGCGGTCCAATGGGAGCGCTTGGCGCCCTGCCAACCTCGAGCGCGCCAATTTGGACGCGGCTGAAGTGTATAAATGCAGAGAAAACTCGCCAAAGGACTTTAGGTTTAAATCGACTGAAGCGAAGTACCTGATATGAGCGAAATAGCACGGCAAGGTAACGCAGTAGGCTACTCGTTCCCTTATCTCTAAGGGAACCGAGGTTACGCAAGTAACCAAGTACGTTCCCTTACGAGGACGTTCTCTCGTACTGCGTTGCAAACGCTGTGGGAACCCAATTTAAAACGCCGTGCTATTCGCCTGTGACTGCTCTGAGGAGTCCAGGGAGCCCCGGGACTATAATAGGTAATAGGTTATATTGTTTAAGTTTCCAGTTGACTTAAGATATAAGTTATTGTTACATTATGTTGTTGTTAAACGTTTTAAATTTGACAATGTAGTGTGTGGTACATTGCGAACAAAGGTCAGATATTATTATATTGCATAAAAGTCTAAAAACGGCATAGCTTTTGCTTTCAAAAAAAAATTTTTTTCAATCGAGAATCTAATCGAACCGTGACTTTAGAATCGAATCGAGAATCGAATCGAACCGTGACTTGAGAATCGAAAATGTAATCGAATCGAGGATTTGGAGAATCGTGACACCCTTAGTCATATAGCATGTGGACACGAGCTGGACAAAGACAGTCATTCTCTTCTCTAATATCTTCATGTTTTCTCCTGATGTTCAAAGCTACTGACACTTGTTGTAAAAGGTCTGAAGAGCGAACAGTGTCAAGACATTTAGGAGACGCTTGATTCTCTGCTGCCAGAGAAAGCCAAACTAAAGTGAAAAATAAAGTGAAATGCGCTATACAGATAAACTTTCCTTACCATAATAACAAGCACAAACTCAGCGAGCAAAAAGGCCTATTATATTCACATTTTTACTGTGTAAAGTAGAAAAAACACTGTAGGACGAATTAAAAGCGAACCAAAGGAAGAAACGTTTATAATCCACGGGGAAAATGGGTGAGACGTGAGTGAACATTTGGGAAAAGAAACAAGATGTTTGTTTCTCTGATTATACGCTGATAATCGGGAGACCAGATCGCAAAACATAATACAAAGCCGACAAAGCTTACATTTATGGGCTCACGTGACGTATCTCTCTCAGTCGGCACACGAATCCAAAGTTTCCACGCCTTCAATGTAACATTTCATTTCTAACCTATTATTTCTTTTGTAAACGAAGCTTTGTGCTTCACTCGTGTCAATATTCACATCAAACAGCATTCATGTACAATTACCGGCAAGTAAAAAATAAAAATAAGAAATCAAGTTTTCTGGCAAAGCCCTTGTCATTTCGTCTCGAGTGTTCCTGAGGCTGGCGGCTCTGCCCTCGAGTCTCTTTACCTTCCTTTCGTCTTTCCTCAGGTTCACGAGCGCAGTGGTGAAATGTGCAGTGACGCACTGCGAGTCTGTGACTGATAGTTTGTGATGGCCATTTTAAAAGTGTATTTCAGATCACTCACAGTCGCTCATTGTCCCGGTGGTCTCGGGGTTACAGAAAAGTCCCTTGTGTTGTGTAATCTGCAAATGATAAAAAGCATTTTCCCTCCAGCCGCAGTAACTTTATATCATTGAGCTGGCGTGGCGTCCCATGCCTGGATTTTTCCCCCATATTGTTGCGATTATGTGTGCGTGTGGGTTGGAGGTGAAAACAGTAGCCCCATTTTCTTTTCTATTTAGCCAGCTGAATGTGCTGTAAGAGCCGCTTGTGAGAGGGGAAAAAACGCCGGTTCGAGTTTCTCACCAGATATGGAAGAGATGAAGCAGATAATGATTTGTTAACTAGGGTCTCGCATGGCCTTTCCCAGCCTCCCTGAAGGTGAACATTTCAAACGTTTCCATACATGGAACAATCAATGTGCGTTTGGATCCTGAATGGTTTTCGACGCTCATAAAATAATTGTTTTATGAGAGAACAAGTCATCAAGGTTTTTTTAAGTGCCCTCAAAACAAAGAAATGTAGGCCATATGCAGATTTCAGCAGCATTGTTTCTTTTTGATCATTTGTTCATTTTCATTCTCTCAGCCGGTCACAACATCTAAAACCCGCACGACTCATCTGTGCATTTCTGTGCAGTCGGTAACTTTCCCAAGCTTTATGTATTATGTACACAAGTATTATGGCTCTTGTATGAGTGTATTGAAATTTCCTTCGACTTATTCCTATTCCTTTTTTTCTGCAATAACCTCAGTCGAACTGCTGTTCTTCTACATTTGACTCATATTTTCCATTTAACTTGCCATTCAAAATCAAAGTGATGATATACAGTATATAAATATGAGAGTTGTGTGGTTTATAACAATGTCTTTTTCTTTCTTGCATCCATTTATTGCATAGATAGAGTTATAAATGATTTGACCCATAATTTAATGTTATACTTTTGCTGCCTTTAAATAAAAACATTATAGTATTTTTGATATATAACAACAGAATTTTCAATCACCATTTTTTATCAGAAAATCACAATTAGATTTCTTTCCACAAAACATGCAGCCCATATTTCTGGCATGCATTTTCCGACTGAATTTGCTTACTGAACTGATTGGCTTTCTTACACACATCCATATTGCATAGTACTATTAATCTCCGCAGGCAGCACATTTTTTTATTATTATTTTACCCGTAATGTAATGTTATTCATTTGCTGCACTGCAAGCACTTCTAGTTTGCTTATTGTCTTATTTCGCTGTAGAAGCAATGTTGCACTCGGCCGGACTTTTCTGCTCCGATCAGAATACATTACGAAGAAGGTTTGGATGTTGCCTCGTACATCATTTTGACGATCATAACCCAAATGGTTTCGCCTACGGTCGTGAGTAGCCCGTGTCAATGGACAGTCTCTTTATTAATCGTATTCGGGCCTTGTTTTGTCCTGTCGAGTCTTTCTCCCCTTCCCCTCACCTCTGAAGATAAATAACCATTCACAGAAGGTTTCAGAGGTAATTGACAGGCAGCACTAAACAAATTCACTTGCCCTCCGCCACCCCTCCCATCCTAAGCCCGTCTAATCTAACTAATGCCCCCGTTTTTGTGCTGGAAAGTGAATTAAAAACAGCCAACTCAATACCTGATCCATATCAGGCAGCTAGTTGCATGCACATTAGCCGTTCGTCTGCAGCCCCTGTAATTGCGTTACACCACTTGAAGGCTGTAACTATTAGGAACATACAATCTCCCTGCCGTTGTTAATCGCAGCCTCCGCAGGCCTGAAGGCTCCCGATACCCAGATTAAGGGCCGATCCGGATGGAGCGCGGGGCGAAAATCTCCCTCGAAAGCCACAGGCGGCAATGGAAAGCATCTTTGTGAGGACGAGTTCAGTTGTTGGGTTGGTAGATCTTTCTGGGAAGCCGTCCACTAATCAGCATCTTTCTGCTCGCCACCATATTTCATCCCTATTGTGCTCCACGCCCAACAGCGTGGCCTGTTTTTCTCGGTCTTTCTCTTTCCTCCCTCCCCTCCGGTTTCCCCAGCCCTTCATGCCTCTGCTATCTGTCTTCATTCTTACAGCCAAGAATATGCCGGAGACCACACCAGGCTTATAATCTCCCGCTCTCATTTCTCACTGCTGCTTAGAAAGACTCTTTTCTTTTCTGGGATTTTTTTTTTCTGTAACTTTGAAGATAGCTGCGTGACGTCATTAGATCTCTGTAACTTTGAAAATAGCTGCGTGACGTCATTAGATCTCTCTGTTTCTGTAAAGAAGCTTGTCAGCTATAAGGTGATTTCTAGTGTCACCAAAATTACATTGCAAAAAGAGTTTTTCTGAACACTTTTGCCTTTCATTGATTGGACACTAAAATTATAGCTAACTACCAGTGGTTTATTTACAGTGAGTGACTCTTACATTTACATTCATGCATTCATAGAATCTTCCATCAGGCGTTTCATATATTGAACTTTTTCCCATCATGGGATCGTTTTATGGATTTAGTTGCACTTATTTAATTTTGTTTTAATTCATTTTTATTTTTTGTTAAATTTGTTGAGCTAAACCTCTATTTACTTACTTTATCACTAGAAAGCATTTTTAATAACCTGTTAAACATTAAAGTATTATGGTAATTATTTCAGAATATTCTCGTTTTATAGAACCTTTTTGGCTTAAAGAGTTCTTTTAAAATTCAGTCAAGAACCCAAGAGTTTTATATTGAACATTTAAATGCATTTATAAGACACATTTACATTTATGCACTTAGTAGACACGTCTTACAAAAGAGGGACAAAAGCAATTCGTCAAAGAGCCAACAATATAGCTTTTATCCAAAAGCAGTTCGTCAAAACAAGTATCAAGTATTTACTCTGAGTATTTTAACATGCGAAAAGAGGACACTTTAGCCTGTCGTGCATCTTACACGTTGAGGTTTTTATGTTTTCTCTTTGTTTTTGGTGGCTTTGGGCATGTAGACAGAGGAATGCGTTTAATGGGGTTGGTGTGTACATACAGAGGGGGGTTGCTGGGATATAATCACTAGATGGTTGCGTCTCACTTTACATGATGCTCGCCATGCATTCTATCGACAGATGAGAGATTCTCTGTGAGAAACTGCGCTGTGGCAAAGATCTGGTTACACGTTACAGGCCTTACAGTTTTACAGAGCTTGCCAAGATGGTTGGTAGTTTAGGGACGTGTCCAAGAGCTACAGTAACAATCCCTGTTTCATTGTTAGTGTCACCCAGTTTATCTTATGGAAATGCAACACTCTTAACCTCTGCCACATTCCCTTTTTTGTAAGGCTAAAAAGTCTCAATTACATGCCATTCACACCCTATTTAAATTCCTGTAATGGTGTTTCAGTGTCAGCATCATGCAGTTTTTCTTTATCTTAGTTCATATTTGTTTTTAAGTTTTAAAATGACAATTTGGTTGTAAAATATATCACAATAAAAATTATGCAAACATATAGGCTAGGCTACTTACAGGGACTTTCAGGATACGTACGTGTGTGACAGGTTAAAATCATTATGAAATGCCCTTTTTTTTTCCTGTAATGTGATGCATTTATGTTAAATAAGATTTAACACAAACACATGATTTTATCCATCAGGAAATGATTGGATGTTATAAAGACATACAATAAGAGGATTTGGTGGTGTCAGGAGACTAGGAACTGGTCCTAGAGGTGTTGCATGAAAGATTATAAAGGTGCATTTTTCTCTCTAGAATAACATGCATTGACGAATCAATCCCTACTAGGAATGTTCATTAAGGAATTAAATGGAGTGTATTTTGAGTTGCTAGGTAATACTGGAAGAGACGTATGGCTCGCTTTGTTGCCGTATTGGCCGTCATCTGTTCCAGTCTCTTTAATGGAGACCCCTGAGTGAATCCAGAGAGCAGCTCTTTAAAATTTTATAACTCTTAACAGGCTGATTTATAATGATGGGCTGAAGCGTAGTTCTGCCGCAGCAGAAATTTCTTTGTCAATACGAAGTGCATAGACAGAGATGTCCGAGAACAAAAGAACGCCGGCGTGTTTCGACACTGACAAAGTAAACCAAACAAGAGTCCCATGTGACCTCCGTCTCTCGAACCTCTGACCTCTACAAAGTCACTTAAATCATTATCTCCCCAGCCTCTTTCTTCACAGGTCCCGAAGCTCTACCTGCCAGCTGACGTCCAATGATCAATTACAACGGACAGGGGTATCCGTGTCTGGGAAGCTCCCTGGAGGCGGATTTGTCAGGGATGGGGGGTCATCAGATATGCCTGCGCTGAAGCATTGGGGTGGTCGGGCATCTCGCGCACAGACAGAAGGTCGTTTTGTCATTGTCCTTGTCTACTTCGCATTACTCACCAGTGGGGCGGGTTAATGATAAACCGATCTGGCCTGAAGAAGCAGTGAGTGAGAGCCGTGCCAACGACCAGAGACAGCCGAGGGTGTCTAGTTCGGTGATTCAGCCAGCCTCTGACAGATAATCCCTTAGTGGGAGAAACTGGGAGTATCCGTGGGAGAGATCCGCTCTGAACGACATTAATCCTGCTGTTTATTCTGTCGGTGGCTGTGTCCTCTCTGTCAGGTGCGCCGCCAGCGTCCAGGACCCGTTCGGCGCCCGTCACCTTCAAAGCCTTGTTTGTTTTCGCTGGAGCGTCTGAGTGATGTTAGTCTCCTGTAATCCTATTCAAAAGTCCCTTCCTTAGCCGCCTCCGTTTCCCAGGATCAGGAATCTTGGAGCAGGGTTACGTGGACGCCTAATTAAGCTCATTAACAGCAGCGTTAAATCTGACTCGTCATAAGCAGGCCAAACTTTATCTTGTACTGTTTGTTTATATAAATTCAACGTTTTATGCGTCAGCTGCGCATTTATTCATTAAATATTTGGGCTAATTTAGGATTTCAGTGTAAGTTAAGAGTGCTTGATGTTTTAATGTCATGCACATTTTCTTCCAGAATTAGCACAGAAAAGTCCTTCTGCTCATAATTCACGAGTTTCCTTTGCTTTTAAAAACACTGATCTCAGAGAATTTGAGCACATGAGAATATGGTAGATGCAGTCTTGCTAGTTCTCTTGCTGAAATGTTTAGTTATTTGTTTAATGTCATCTTGTATGGGATGTTGTAGCATTCAAGCATAAAAGATGATATATCCTATCCTAACAAACCATACATCAATGGAAAGCTTATTTATTTAACTTTCAGATGATGTATAAATCTTAATTTCAGAAAATGTGCCCTTGTGACTGGTTTTGTGGTCCACATTTGTATATTTAAAATTTTTAATCAAACGTGTCAATTCATCTCGTAGCTGTTTGTTTTGGATCAAGAACTGTCACAAGAGCGGTCACTACTGTGGTCTATTATCACAAGATAACAACGTGTATGTATACTTTCCTACTTAAAACACCCACCTCAGGTCACACACAGCAGGTCCTGTAGTCGTAGAGTCAGGATATCCTGCCAGAACCCATGGGCCGCCCTGTCTAGCATTGATTTACTGATGAGTGACTCTTGGGTAAACAGTTTCATTTCCCTGTCCTAAGCTCTCTCATCTCTTCTAATGTGATGCAGGTGAGTGCCAGAGAGGAAAACTCCTCCGGCGTGATCTAACCAGTCTCCAGTCCTGTAATACATCCCCAAATACACCCTGGGCCCGCTCACAGTGGGGCGACGGCGAGTTTAATCATCTGTCCTTTGATTGTGCCATCTAAAGAACATGCGTTTGATGCAGAACATGCAATGCTTTTTGTTCTTGTAGCCCGCTGTCATATCTTATTCCAGACATCTGTTCAGTCGTGACCCCGCCGTCTACTTGCACTCTTATGTTTTTGAGCGAGGCATGCGAGGGGGGCTGTTTTTGTAATATTGCAAGAGTTTATTTTACAGATTGTCTTTAAAACCCCCCATTTAATTTGGGTCTGTAGCTTTGAGGCCAACATCTTTATGTTAGTGTACTCCTAAATGCTGATTTAGCATTTACTATCTGCAGTCTTTTTTGTTTCAGGAAAATGGGGCAGAAACGTCTATGACTCACAGGGGATTAACGGTATGCAAAAATCCTTACGTACGTACCTCTGTTTTGAAGTCTGTGAAGTTTAACGGACACTCACTTGCTGTCAGGACGAGCCCTTTATGCAAAAGGGAAATACTAAATGCATCAAATGCAATAAACAGCACATGCATCTGACAGGACATCTGTGTGAGTTAGTTTGAAGCCTATGAAGCTGTTAAAACAACGCTGCATTTATTGATTATAAATGAGTGCCGAACCAAAAGACATGAACTGTTACACTAATGACTCGCCTTGTTCGCAGTGGCAAATGCAGATTTTTGTCTCTCGAATAAGAACGCTTTCTCCCACTTATGCCACCTGCATAGGACTAGCTATTGCTTATGTCCCACTCTAACTTCCTGTTTTAACAGGAAATAGGTCATCACAGGAAAGAAAATTGAAAGGGAATCACTGCAGAGTCAATTTGCCAGAGAACTCAGAGTTCTCCACAGCGGCTACTTTTGTCTCTGATAACATAATTGGGACTCCGGTACGACCTGCCCAAAATACAAATAGCTTTTCACAGTATGAGGTTCAGCGCGTCTGCAAATGTGCCACGTTGAGAGGAAAAAATAAGAATTGGAATGTTTTCACATAGTTCTGGTGCTCCACGGATGTAACTGATGCCCCCAGAATGAAATAAGAGCATAAACAGTCTGCTTCCCAGCATAGACACACATGCATCTTTTAATGACATTCAGCTTTTTCCCTGCTCTTTGTTTTTGTTGTTTTGTATCATTAGTCTGGTTTCCATTACATATGGCGCTGCCCACAGTCCACTCCGGGGAGATTCGCATGCTATATGCAACCACAGAAGACAGCCTGTTTGCCAGCTTCAGCTTAGGATGCTCATGATGTCATTTCCTGATCATCTGACTCCTTTTTAGGGATTTGGCAAAGGCTGCGATTATTTTATGCGCAGCTTGTCAGTGAAGTACAGCTCTGTGATCGGTAGTAAATGCTGCTCCATCTGAACTCCAGAGGGCGTCTCACACACACACACACACACACACACACACACACACACACACACACACACACACGCAAATATCCTTCTGAACACCAGAGGGCATCTCACACACACACACACACACGCCAAAATATGCCCCGCAGAAGTACGATAAGACACATCATTCTAGTGAGTCCCTATGGGCATCATACTATCTGTAGCTGAATAAACAGAAGATTGAAATGCTTTGATTTATTAAATGTTGTCTTTTGTTATAAACAACTCAAATTCGCAGTGCTTTCAGATGGAGCAGCGTTTACTACTGATGATCACAGAGCCATACGTCACTGACAAGCTGCGCATAAAAATCATCACAGCCTTTGCGATTTCAGAATCGCAATAATCCAAAACGGTTTAAGAGCGATTAATCGTGCAGCCCTACTCCTATGGTGTGTTGTGTCTGTGCCACAATAGAAGAAAAAGGCCTGATAAGGATAACCTACCGGACTCTTCTTTGCAGAGTAAACATGGCAAACAAGAACGCCGTTGACTAGACCCGAACTGCATGACGCCCTTCCTCCCCTTTGGCCCATTACCTCTCATCGTGTTTATTCTGCTACTCCAAATATTGTTTCATCACTTTGAAGAAAAAAGCAAATAGCCACAAGGGCGCTTTAAGGCCGGTGTTTAACGTAGTACGCCGTCCAGCCCAGCGGGGTTTGAGGTGCGCTGAACGCGACTGAATCAGACCTTTGATGCTGACTGGCCCTGACACAAACAATGCGGCCTTTCACAGCCCTCACCCTGTTGTAATTAACTTGCTGAAAACCTTTTCCACCACTTGTTTTTTTAGGCCGCTTTCCACCGCTGCTCGAAAGGGCCCAGAGGGATGCAGAGTGGATCACGAGCAGGAGAGGGAAGGAGAGAGACAGTTCCACTGAACTTTTCTTATCTTTTGCCCTTTAGAATTACCACAGAAAAAGACATTTGACACAGCAGCACAAAGCAGTGACTGTTTCCCAGTGTGCTGATGTTAACCCTCTTGATTCATTCAGTAAGACCGTTTTAGGGTGAAACATCACCAAAAAACCCCAAAAGAGACAAAGGGGAAACAAAAGTGGCAAGTTTGTGCATCTAAAGTCTCTTGAAACTCCCTATGTCATAAAATAATTGTGGGAAGACTTACAGTGTATTTATAAACTGCTTCCTGGAAGCAACTGGGAGACAAATGGTGCAACGCTCCAGAGTGCTCTCATAAAAACACAACAGGACTGGGACAGAACCCCTGCCGCTCTCAGAAACGCACAGCAGACACGCTTGCTCTGTTCCAAGACCAAGGGAGCTACCTACTCAGACTGCATTTTAAGGTATCATGCTGGCTTTTTTAAAAAGCTATGCAGATTAATTATAATGCCTATTAAGCTATATTCTTTCCGAGAGACTCTTAGTCAGCAGTGACACAATGTGGAGCTCAGTGAAAAAAGGACACTTTTCCAAATCGAATACAATTCAGTCTAATTAAAAGGACTTTCCCCCCCCATAATAATGTTTGTTTGCAACATGCTGGAATCAATTGTGAGTCCTGTGCGCTTTCTGTGAAGAGTAGTACTTGTGTGCGGATGTAGAACATTTCAAATTCAATTCACATTTCTTTGTTATATTGCTTTTCACATACACATCGATTTTAAAGCACTTTACAGAAAGTGCATGAGTCCACATTACAATTTTAGAGTGATCTGTTATCAGAGGTCACTGTCTAAGTCAGGGGTCTCCAACCTTTTTTCATTTGAGAGCTACTTTTTAAAAATGAAAGTGGCCGAGAGCTACTCATGTAATACAATACTTAAATCGCTTAAATAATGTCTCATAACTCTCATATTAACAACTATCCAAACTTTTTTAGTCCTAAAATAGTTTTTCTAGGCCTATATACTGTATGTCACCCTTAAATGTCAGAGAAAAGAACAGAATCAGAGATTTTGTTTTTTATAGAAAATTGCACTTTGCATATTATACTGTAAAAACACAATTATAGTTGATTTTAGTTGATCATAACTAGAGATGAAATGGCCTGAACATTTCATTTCATGGTTATAGTGACAAAAATTTTCACGGTTATCACAGAATCCTTTTCAAAAAGTACTAATACTACACAATGACATCAATTCACCAAGTTTTATGTCGAAAACCAGCAAATAAAATTAGCATCAATATTCACTTTTTGTTTACATAAACATTAAAATAATAACTACTCCTTTATAAAAAAGGTTTTATAAAAAGATAAACCTCACATATTTCAGCCTTTAAATCGTTTTTTATAAAAAGAATGAGTCAAAAAAGATAAATTACTGACATTTACAATGCACATGATTAGCATATCTTTTATTTTTAATAGTAAGATTCGGTCCGATTTGCCCGTGGCGTCTTTCGTTACTATGCAACCATGCACTGCGCTCTCCACAATGACAAATAAGTTTTAGTAGCTAATGGATTTCCACCACCGAGAAACGCTTGCTGTAGCTCTGCTACAAGATTCATTTACGGAGAAGAGAAAAACACCTGTAGTGTTTGAGTGCACCCCCATCCTTCATGTTGACGGAGCTTTCAATGTTGTTACGGAGAGGGTGAAGCTGATTGGTTGGTTCTTGTCATATGACCGCGGTGCGTTTGTGACATTCTGAAAAGTTGCGATTTTTTTCATCTCGGTGCGCCTGAAAAAATGAGCGCGTCGCTTCAATTATGACCGCGCTTACCGCGCGCCTACATTTTAACGAACTTGAGCGCAAAAGACGCGATATGTGAACGGCCTCATGGCGAGCTACCTCCAATCAGGCCACGAGCTACTGGTAGCTCGCGAGCGACGTGTTGGAGAACCCTGGTCTAAGTTATGTATATCATAAATGTACATATACAAAATCACAGTTAGCGAAAAATTATTAATTTAAACAATGTAATAATCAGTCAAATCAGTCATTTGTGCACAATTCAGCACAAAGAACAACATTCACAGTACAGTTAACCTTTCACACGCGTGGGTCCAGACGCCTACCTGTTTCTTTTCTCTTGTAGTTGTGAAGTTTCCTTGCAATTTGGACGCTGTCTTAGAAGGTAACTGGCTATGTAGGCATTAGACACAAGGCAGTTTACTAGGGGTTAGAACAGAGCTCTTTAATATCTTGAGTAATGCTGACCTGTGTGGGCCTCTTTTTCCAATTCGAACAAGATCAGGTTCATTACAGTTATTTAAACTCTGCCATGCATGTCCCCAGACCACAGAATAAGCATTATCGATGTGGTTTCTGTGAATGCTGTGTCTGTGTGTGAGTGTGTTCATCAATTTGTGCTTCTATACCTCATCCTGACCCTTAACTCTTTTCTGAAACACACTCCAGTGGTCTGTCAGCTGTAATTAGCACCAAGCATTTACCTATTTGCTCTCGTTGTGCAGGCGGGTAGCGCAGTTACGCTTACTCTGTCTGACACTGTTTAACTCCATTGCCTGTTTGATTTAATGTGCGGTGCTTGTATCAGGCCATCATCATCTTCGGGACGACATCATTAGTTTGGACCGTGGTTAGACGTCTGGACCCATGAGGATGGATGGTAACTATTGTGAATGTTGGGCTTTGCACAAAGTGCAAGATGTTGCGTGAGCTAAAGCCAAGTTAATGTGTTTTGACACATATTACAGGCTTAATTGGAAATTTCATTTTTGTCACAATGGGGTGGCTTTGATGCCAATTCACACAGAGTCAATCTGTCTGTCTTTTTGAGAATGAATCTCTGAATCTCAGTGCAAGACCAACTGAATCACGCTGACCGAATACACTGGGATTTGCACTAGCACTGCGTTTATCAGTTGTGCACTGTTGGGATTTAACTTGATTAGTTTGCACTGATTATCTTCCTTCTGGCCCAATACGACACTCTCTGTCTTAACTTTCAGACCCAAGATGACTTAGCAGCTCCACGGCTCTGCGTTGATGGATCACAGTCGACAGCTTTCTAAATCTGCTGTCATTTCATACGCCAGTTATGAATGATTCCTAAGGTTAGACTGAGGTCCATGAGGCAACACTTGATCCATTAATACTAACAAATTATTTTGTTTTCTATTCTATATCTATAAAAAAAAAGCGTTAGACTAAACTGGGAAGGGTCATAGCACTTACATATTGTTGTCCTATTGTTAGTTTAACTGCTTCTATTGC
Organism: Leuciscus waleckii; assembly: GCA_900092035.1. Taxonomy (NCBI): domain Eukaryota; kingdom Metazoa; phylum Chordata; class Actinopteri; order Cypriniformes; family Leuciscidae; genus Leuciscus; species Leuciscus waleckii. The sequence continues at coordinate 25,159 of FLSR01001242.1, forward strand.
TCTCCTTATTTGTAAGTCACTTTGGATAAAAGCGTCTGCTAAATGATTAAATGTAAATGTAATATTAAGGAAGTTAAGGAGTAGACGCAGAATAAAGCTCCTCAGACGAGCCAAAGCGAGGTGAATGTTTTCCTGTGTAGAAGGACGTTTGAGAGCGCTGGAGGGAGTGTGATGGCTCCGGGGATGCAATGTCCAATCAAGTCCTCTTGCTGAAGAGATTGGCTTCAGGGATGGAGTGGGTGTCTCTGAGTAACGTGCGCTCTAGCTGGGTCAAGGGCGGACGGTGACTCTTGACCCAAAGCGTCATCGCTGTGGGTCAAGATAGCTGAAGTTAATCGAAGCTGATATTTGCACAACACCATGCGTTTTGTGTTTGCCTTCCACATTCAGTTCTGTCACAGTTAAACCGCTTTGAGAAAAGGGCTCTTGAAGCGACAAAGGGAGAGCGCAGTGCTTTGAGGCTGCTAAGCTGCTAAAAGTCAAAAAGAAAAGTACAACTGTGAGTACGACTTATAACCTCTCATTTTGCCTCTGATTACACCTTTGGAGCGCTTCACCTCCCTCTTTGAGAAGTTCTGGGAACTTCCCACTCGAAATAGCTGCACTTTTAATAGAACATCAAACTGTGATGAACGGAGGGGAGTTTGTAATTTTAGATGTTTTCCCCCTCTTTCCACAACGCTAGAAACCCGAGAGGGGACCTGGTGAGGGAGAGAGTGACTGATTTGAAACAGTGAGTGGTTAACCTCACTCATTCTCCAATCCAACTTACTCCCCTCTGGCTGAACCCCTCAGCCTCATCTGCATGGGGAACCTGAGATGGCCACTCACCTTTTGGAAGAAACGCTGTTAAATGATTGAACAGAGCGACAGTAAATGAGAGAACTGTCACCTTCCTTACACTCGCTTCAGACTCTCACTCACTCCTCCCTGTCAGTCAATCGTGATTGAGTCCGAGTCAGCGTTCAGCCTGTTGGGCCCTATCATACACACGCGCAATGCAGCGCTAGCCGCGACGCAAGTGTTTTTTCAGTTTCAGCCTGACGCAGTTTTCATTTTCACGTCCTGCGCCACATTTTTTAAATAGCAAATGCATTTGCGCCCATTTGTTCGCCCATGAGCTGCTGGTCTGAGAACGAGGTGTGTTTAGGCGCATTGTTCGCGCGTTGCTATTTTGACGCAACTGAAATAGACGGCACCATTGATCAACTGAAACCTGGTCTAAAGTCGATGGCGCAGTATTTTGGCCGCTCACCTTTTGGAAAGACACGCTGTTAAGTGATTGAACAGAGCGAGAGGAAATTACAGCACTGTCACCTTCCTTAAGCTTGGTTTTTACTCGCAAAAATGTTGTAATTGCGGTGTGGGCGATCATGCGCGTTGAGTGCGCGAGACCCCATTTCGCGTGACGGTGTGCACAGCGTTTTTTGTAACTTTCCGCACGGCTCCGCATCCGAAGATTCACGACTTCGAGCCGAATCTGGCAGAGCATGCACGTCTCAACGCACCGGCACCCAGTTTGTGCCTCTAAATTAGTTGCTTACATTACAAAATGAGCCCACAATAGCAGACTAAGCTCTTTTGATAAAAAGAAAGGTCCATGTGTTATAAAAATGTTCACAAAACTTAATGGAAAATGTTTAGTGAAATTAGAAAATATGTAAGATCTCACTAATTTAGTTGTATAGGCTACGTTCTCATATTAATTTAATTTGTTCTAATGTCACAAGTAATTAACCTCAAGGTTTACTGCTTTACATGATTCTTTTGTAGTGTGGTTTTGGTGAAGTGTAGGCTACTAAAATAAACATTCACATGTGTACCTTACTTCTTCTCACCGCTGACTCCTTATGGTTTAGAGGACAATTACTCAGAGTCGCCCCCTGCCGTTACAAAGAATAGTACAACGGCGAGCGCGTCAAGTATAAATGCCTCGTCCGTTTGTGGAGGCTCACATAAAGTACAAGGCTTTACACTCGCTTCAGACTCCCACTCACTCCTCCCTGTCAGTCAGTTGTGATTGAGTCCGAGTCAGCGATCAGCCTATTGTCTGTTGAGTTATTCCTCCATGCTAAATCATACGTCTACCTGCTGTGCTTCTTAGATGGGCCTCACTTGACCGTACAAAGGTCCTCGCTTGATTCATTCCATTGTTTTTCCGTGCCATGATCTACAGCCTATTGAAGACTGAGAGCAACAATACATCTATTCACACCGAGCATTCAAGGCCACCCAAATCCCATATGGCAATGGGAGGATGCTGGGAATTTCCTGTTTAAAAAAAAAAAAATCCTTACCACAAAAATTCGCTCATGTCTTTGGCAGATACTTTCCAGTGCCGTGTGGTTCTGCTTTCTGTCTTGCGTGGCAGCTCCTCACCAGCTCGTCTCTGATCACAGTAGATTCGTCAGGTTTGAACCCTCTCCAGTGGCCGCGGACCCTTCGGTGGTGGTCTTATATTCAAGTCCCTGTGAATAAGGAGAGTCTGCTTTGATAACCTGACCTGTTTACTCACCAGTGTCTCCAGGGCAAGGCAGCTTTGATCAGCTCCAAATTAACTGACCAGTAGGGAAATATTTAACGTCTGTGATCCCGCTGGTTTCTCTCTTCTGCTCCAGGATGTTTTTTTTTTTGCAGTGCATTTCATCTCTAGTAAATGTTTGCTGTGTTGAATCCCTTTTTAGTTAGTCATAAAGTTTGCAAAGTTTTTCCTCCACAGAAACAGTCAAACCTAAATTTATTCAGACACCTTGCTATCCTCACTTACATAAATCAACTATAGTGTCCTGCACCCACTAGTAAAAAAATATCAAAAATGATACAGCCTATGGTGTCTGAATAATTGTTGGTTTGACTGTATATGTAACCAGATTATGCAAATTATATGGAAATGGAAGCCCCATGCTAATAAGCTAACGTTTTTCATTTCTGGTCACTTTTTTTGGCTAAAGAAAAGGAATAATCTGTTCCCTCAAAGCTCCATAGAAATCATCCTTCATTAAATATAATTAGATAATGCTTTTTATATACCAATTTAACGTTTAAAACTATTTTGCAGATTTTCCCTTTCAGAATCAGCATAGAAAATGCTTAAAGCCTGGTTTTAGTCCATAAGGCACCATAGTTTGACCCGTTTGCTACATCTACATTATATTTCTGTGCAGCTAAATGCCTAGTGTGCTTATATAGACAGTATTTTGAGGTTTTTTGCCTTTTCTATGCCACCCTTATTGGAAAAGCTGCTCGTGTTCCAGGCATATATGCCGTTGTGTCCAGACCGTACCACGGTTTCCACCGCATCACTGGGGCGATGTTAAGCCCTATCAGGACCTCTTCAACAACAGTGCCCTGATTAATAGCCTCTCACCACCGTGCCATTCATCATCTTTAAAAGGGAGACAGAGAATAAGACGAGAGAGGAAAAAGAGGATAGAGGTAAGAAAAGAGGGTACTAGGGGAAAGTGCTTACTTGAGAGACCTTAAATCATCCAGTTTTTTTTCCCCTCCTGTCCCCGCTCTCACTATCTCTTTTTGCCTTTCTTCAACCCTGTGCTCTCGATATCACACTCTTCCAGCCGCGGTGTAATCACGCAGGTGTGAATGCGGGGGCAGATGCTTGTTGGCCTGTAGGTGAGCTGGCAGAAGATCGCATATGTCCTGTTCCCGGTCACAGCGGGGGAAAGTTAACCGCATCAAGGTCAGCTTTCGGGCACGGGTGTATTTGTGAGGTTCAGTTCTCCTGATTTCCTTTTTAATGAATCACACTTTAATGAATCACAAATGATAGGCAAATCAAAGGTCTTTTTCAGAAATCCGGCTAAGCCATTTTTCACCCGTTATTGCTCGTTTCCGCGGTCATTATGTGCCGGCCAGCAGACATCAGCAGTGGTAGACCACGGTGATTATGGCACCTACATCTTTTTAAGGAGCACAGATAAGAATGAGGAATGAGCTCTCAGGCGCTTTAGACGCCAGGTACCACATAGATAATGCTGGTTCCATTACCAGAACCGTATTTCAGCACAACCGGCCGTTATGCTCAGTCTCTTGAATCATGAATGGGGAAGATAGTCCAGAACACAGGCACAAGTGTGTCCATATTGCACTGCATGTCACTGGCAAAGGCGTTGGCTCCCGCTCTAGGTCGCCACTGTGAAAATATTGGCCGATCTCTATCGGCCCAGTGTGTGTTTTGGCGTGCCATCACAAATGTGCCCCTCCTGTCCTGTTTTCTTCTTCCAGTCCTGGCCTGAGATCTGGAATGGGCAGCTTGCTAACCTCCGGGGCAGGTGGCCTGCCTGATGGGCCCAATTCATCACACTGGTTGGGTCCGAAGAGGCCCCTAAAGCCTTGTTTATACTTTCGCCTGGCTCCGCATAGCGAGCCTCCCCAAACGGACAAGGAATTTATCCTTGATTCGTTCGCCGTTGTACTATTCCTTGAAACGACAGGGGGCGACTCTGAGTAATTGTCCTCTGAACCATCAGGAATCAGCGGTGAGTTGTAAGGTACACACTTGACAATGTTTAAGTACACCACCAATACCACACTACAAAAACAATGGTGTAAAACCCAGTAAATCTTGAGATTATTACTTGTGACATTAGAACAAATATATGGATTTGAGAACATATAGAATAAATTAACAATCTCTTAAATATTTTTACATTCCATTACCCATTATCCTTTATGTTCATTAAAAAGGCTTACATGCTATTGTAGGCTCATTTTGTAAATAAAAGCAACTAATTTAGACACACAAACTGGGTGCTGGTGTGATACGCACCTTAGGCACCTTCGCGCTCGTGCGGACGCAACGAGTATAAACCAAGCTTTACTCAGGCCTGTTGTTGTCCATGAAGTGTCATCAGAGATTACTACTACTACGACTAGACTCTCCCCTGTTTAGGCCTCATCAACACGACAGCCATCGGCTCTGTTCCCCAACACCCTCGTCTCAATACCGACGTGATGACTCCGATCTTCAACCAGATGGAACTGGATAATATTCTGAATGTTCTGATCCAATCTGACTTCTGACCTGTAATGCTTCCTGAATCATAATCATACACTGTTCGCTCATTGGCTAGAGGAGAACTGAGCGACTGAGCCTGGTTTCTCCCAAGGTTATCCTCTCCATTCTGTCACTGATGGAGTTTTGGTTCCTCGCCACTGTCGCCTTTTTCGCCTCTGTCGCCATTGGCTTTTGTCTTGCTTAATTGGGGACAATTAATTTAATATTCAACAATATTATTGCTTTACCTGCATTGACACCATTATATGAGAACTGAACTGAGCTGGACGATGACATCACGGTTTTCTTCCAAGCGGCTTTATATATATAAATGAATAACTTTTTTACAACAAAAATGAACCATCGCTGAACTTACTTAAGCTTAGTTCTGGAAACAAACTTTACTGCATTATTTTCCTCTTATCTCTGTAAAGCTGCTTTGAAACACTCTGTATTGCAGAAAGTGCTTTATAAATAAAGGTGACTTGACTTCATTGTGATAGTTATTAAATAAACCCTGATGATGGGGCTGTGATAGGAATGCTTTCAACCCACACCATAGGGAAGTGCATTCCAGACGAAAAACCGGCCACTCAGAAAGAGAAGGGGAGAGAGAGAACCCCAGTTACCCGTAAGACGGATGGCTGCCCCAGGCCTGGTCTGAATGCTGAAACGCCCCCTGCGGTGTGGCAGCGAAACATCCAACACACAGGCTTTCATTTGCTCAGCAGGAGAGGGGTTAGCCAGGGCCAACGGGGGCCAGACTCTTCACTCACGGTATTAAACGACAGCCAACAGTTGGCATGAGAAAATCAGCTTGGGCCTCCCTGCGTTGCGGTGGATTGTGTGGCCCCGGGGCCCGCCTGCACCCCAGCTGCTGGAGGAAGAAGCCGGATCGAGCCGAGGCCCCGGGGCCACATGAAAGAGTCCTTCAAAGACTCTTCTCTCGGAACAATAGAGGGCAGGCTGCCCTTTCTTTACGTTCCTTCATGCTTTTTATTGTTTTTTTACCCATCAGGCCTTGTGTTTGGAGGCATTTCCTGTCAGCAGTGCCTGTTCCACCGTTGTGTGTGTGTTTATTTGCAGTTTATCTCCTCTTGTGAGTGCCAAGTCCGAAGAAGCGGAGCTGCAGGCGTGTGTGTAGTGTTGTGAGATGGAGACAGCTGGAGGGTATATTTGAGATTCCCAGGTGAAAGCAAGTTTATTTGGAAGTGAATTACCCATGTTGTCATTCATTACCAATAAACAAATAAACGCGAATATGATCTAGCCTCCAAATCGTCCAGATTTTGGGTTTCGTAATTGTCTTCTCAATTAACACTGAGGTGGAAATTAAAGGGACAACGCTGTCTCTCTTCATCAGTTCATCTGTGTGATTTATCAGTTCCTAAAATAAAGTCAGACAACAGGGGTTGCTCTTTTATTTAAGATTAATGGTTGTTCTCCTCAGTTACATTTCATTAAAGTTACTTTTTTTCATATGTTTCTCCTAACGTTCTCTAGGGGAAATAAAAATAGACATACATGAGTCGATAGTTGTCAGCTAGAGAATGAATATGGAGCAGCTCAGATTATCCGATCGTGAGAAATGTGTGAGTTCATATTGAGATTTTGATTTCAGAATCACTATTTGAAACATGTTGATATTTTCCGAAACACTTGGAGACTTTGCAAGATTACCAGGTTAGAACATCTGAGAAGCAGACAAATCTCCATTTGCTCTCCCTGCTGTCCAGTCTTTCTGAATAAAACGTGAGATCTTCTACCACACTGTTAATAAACATGTCTTCTGCATAGATGAAATGCTGAGCTGATCGCAGTGCAAACAGCAGCTGATGGAAGCAGTATGAAAAAGACTAATTTCACAACTCATGAATGTGCATTTTTTCACATCACACAGTCAGAAGGTTTTTCTCTTGTATGACTGGTGTTTGGGTTTCACTCTTTGGCATGGCAGTTGTTAGGAAACTTAACAGTGGCACTGGTGTTCCCACAGCCTCTACTCTCCATTATTCTCGGTAATTGCATTATTGCCTCTGATATTATTTTTTATTATGTTTCCCTCCATTGCTCCTATGACCATACATATTGTGTGTGTGGCACTTGTCGATCCAGTGATGATGTGGGCATGTAAATGCGGTGCAGTGAGAGGCATGAATTGCCATGAAAGGCACGACTAGACAGAACGACTTCACCCCGGAGCAACCTTTAATCCGTGTACCTGTATGTGTCCAAGTGTGGCATTTCACAGCATAACAGACAAGCTTTTCAGCGGCTGATATTTACTGAAAATGAATTTCCACACATTCTATTTAATCAAATGCCAGCAAATTAATTGATTTGGATTTTTTTGCTTTCCGGCATGGGCGCTTTTACACTGTAGACTTTATTTTGATGTATTTTCCATTGGCTTATAGCTGTGCACACTTGGCTGAAACACAGGGTTAGCTTCCCCTTAAGTCTGGTCCAAAATGATCAATATTAAATTGGACATTGATGCACTGGCCATTGAGAAACCCCATATCAGTTGACTAGATATGACTGTTGTGGATATCATGTTATTAATTGCATATATTTTTTAGTATTCATATTTATTGTGCCACTTGGACATTAGCGTTGAGCGCAATTCAGAGTTGAATTAAGCCTTTTAAAGTACAATCAGTTCTTGAATTGGAATTGAGGCAGTGAACGGATGCAGAATTGCAATGAGGAAGTAGAATAAAAATGTCATGGTACTTTAATATTTAAGTTCAAGTTTATCAAGGCAAACGTGACATTTTGATTTGATTAAACCTTTTGAAAGTTTTGAAAAACCCCTTGAAGATAGACTGATCCTGTTTACATTTGTATTTATATTTATATTGTATTATATATTATATTATTATATTAATAAATGAACTTTAGTGTGTAAGGATGGAAGAACACTTTCTTTCCCAGAATGCATCACCTGTTTTTCATTTTTATAAAACGCAATTTAGTAAATTTCTCTTTCTGTCATTCCAATTCAAAATAAATCAAACATAACTTCCTGTGTGTTGTGGCCAATTCAATTAAAATTAGCATGGCAAGGCCAAAAAAAGAAAAAAAGAGTTTATTTTTCTATTCCCATTTGATTTCAATCTGACCCAGTTCTCTAAACCCTCAAACTGTATCTTTCTCATTCATCTCCATCAATAGAGCTTTCTCCATCACGCACGCAACCGTACACATAAACACAGCCCATCAACTCGTTTTAATACACCTTTTGTGTGTTCTCCTCGAGCAGTGGTGCGCACTGGCAGTGCTGTTAATTATCCGTCTAACACCTCAGACAAATGGGGCTGAAAGTCCATCGCAGCGACCCCGAATGAATGTCATCCGCTCACCTCTCACTCCAGCGCTTGCTAACTCACCGTAAATGGATTACCGGGCACTCGCTCCACAGTTAACCCCTACTCTCTACATTCAGTCATTTTGTCCAGTCAGATGTTTAATGTTGCTTTGGGTGAGGAAAACGTTGGATCCGATTGCCAGCGGTTCTCTCTTCACAGATATTCTCGACGGTCGTGCCACTTGTGCTCTTAGTGCCGCTTTCTTGAGCTCACGCCTTTAATTTTTCAGTGTTTTGTTCCGTTTGCATAACCTCCCGTTGACCTCGCTGTTGTCAGTCTCATAAGGCCGGTAAAATCCACCCTTTCTCTTCGCTCTCTCTCTTTCTTGCTCTTCCTCTTTGGGATTCCAGAAAATGTCTTTGTCATGAATGTAATTACTGGGTATAGATCTAATTTAAAATGCAACAGAGCATAATGGGCCTCACATTGTGGATGAAGCACGTCAGGTCGTGATTTTTAGAGTAGAATTACACACTTTTGAAAGGTCATGCAATGTTGTACGACGTTGCTGGATATTACTCGCATCACATCAGCAGTTATTCATCTGCACTTTTCTCCATTCTGAATGGCTGTTTAAGTTCTTGGGTTTGCCTTCTCACAAATGTTAGTCTCATTACTGTAGGTCTTTTTCAGAGTTACCACCCACAGGTTTTGCAGTAAATGTTAATTTAACTTAACTTGTGATGTCAGTCGTATCCGGCTTGTTTAGCAAATCGGCTTCTAATAGCCGTGTTGTGGCATGTTTTGATTGCACAGGTCTAAGTTGATATACAATTAACCGTCTTTCCATCGCAATAATATGCGAGCGTGCAGGAATTCGGCTGAACGAACGCAACCGTGTCTGACAGCTCAAACGAAAGCTCAGTGGCCCTGAGAATGTACGCGGACAAACCTGACAGAAATTAAACATGTCAAACGCGTCCTTTGATTCTCTCCAGGAAAGATTGCACGTTAAGGTGCTGCGCAATACCGTCAACTCATCTGCAGTTATTTTGCATCACTGCCTTTTGTGCCGAGTTTCTGTAGAAAACAACATGTTTAGCCATAATTAACATGGAGATGAAATCCTGTGTCACGTTGATGATTAGCATTTACATTTACTACTATACTTACACGAAACTTCAAGGTAATTTAAAGTATTGCAGTGTTTGCTTTCGTTCGTGTAAGGAGTAAATTAGATAATTTGTCATGTTGCTAATGGAGAGGCAATGCATCAGTCAAACCAAAGTTTATTCAGACTCTTAATAAAATATGAGCAGAACTCAGTTGATATTTGACTGGTTTTGTCCGTCCTTCTGTTAGACTGTCTCACACATGAATTATGTTGAATTCTGTCAGCTGTTAAATTTAACTACACAATTAGTAATACCAGTTTAGCTCAAACAATTACCAAGCAATGCTTCATTTTGTTCAGTCTGTGTGTAAAAAGAGCATTAGCAATTAAAGACAAAACACTTCAGCAGAACATGATCAGCTCAAAGTGTCCCAATCATTTTTGCTCCCAAATTTTTTTACATTTTACTGTTAGTCACTATATGAAGAATATTTGGGTGTAATATGTCACAGTTTACTTTATCTTGCTCTCCTCACTTACATAAATGAACTATAGTGTCCTGAACACACTAGTAAAAAAATATAAAAAATTAAATCTGGTGTCTGAATAATTTTTGGTTTGACTGTATGTGTTGCTAATAGAGGGAAAGAGACTGATTGTACTGTAAATGACTCATATGGCAGCTCAGATTGAATCTGCAGCTTTCACTGTATCGGCCGGGAAAATATTCAGTCTGACACCCCCCCTCCCGTCTCTCTCAGATGGGCGGCCATTTAACCCCGCCACCAGACCTGGTGAAATATTAATGCACTTAAACGCGGATGAGGTGAAAGAGGTCTGCGAAAGACAGGACCCCTGCAGGCATCCCTCCCGCACGCATGTACGCTTCTCAATCACACAGTCACGCATACAACACTGGTTTGCTCACCAAGGCTGCATTTATTTGATACAGTTAAAAGAGTTAAATATTATTGCAAATATTACTATCTTTGGTAACACTTTATTTTACAGTGTCTTTATGTTATATAAACGTTATATGTACTTACTGTAGTAATAACAGTAAATTATGCATAATTTCATGCAACTAACCCTCAACCAAACCCTAATCCCACCCTAACCCTATAGTAAGTACATGTAGTTGCTTAATATTACTCAGTACTTAAATATACAATTACACTGTAACAATGACACCTTCAAATAAAGCGTAACCCTATCTTTTGACCAGTTCTGTAGGTTGTCATTGGCATTTAGCAATTATGTTGCGTCATGCGTCTGCCTTTGAACGCTTCTCCAGATTGAAACAGAATCTTAAAGCAGATTAAGGGATAAAGTGTGTTTATTTGAGAGCCGCAACCCCAGAATTCCCCTTGAAATACCTGCCGGTGTGCCAGAAGCTCCTGGAACCTGTGCAGAATTTTGATCTGTGGGAAGAGGGACGGGGGGGCGTTCGGAAAGGCCAGGGACCGCGTGTGAGAGTGAATAATGAATAAGAAGCTAGTTGGGGAAAGAGATGGAAGGAATGATAGGCAAAAAAAGGAAGAGTTTTTAGCAAGCTAGAGCAAAAAGAAAGAGCTTGGCGTAACACTTAAACCCGGCAGGATTACGTGAACTCTAAAACGCAGGGCCTCTGGGATGTGCCCTACCTCTCCTCACACCCCACCCACCTGGTCATGTGATGCGCTAAGCCTTCCAATCAGAACAGGGTGCATATGTTGTGTCTCCTGACCTGACCTGACAGTGTTTTAGTCATTCACGTCCACTCGTCATAGCACTTCCAAAGCGTTTCTCACTGTTTAAAGTGCAAAATAAAATCAATTTAGTTTGTTTAGTTAATTACGTTTTACTAAAATGTTTTAGTAACCTACAATAACCCTGTTTCGGAGAGCAGGAGCTGCTGTGATGGGCCGCCCGCTGCACACCAGCAGCTCACTTTACATTCATGTCAAAGTCAGCCGTGGGCCTGGAGGGCTTTGACATGCAAGGCCTCTGGTAGGGTGCTGTTGTCATGGCGCTATATGAAGTCATCAGTGCTCCTTGATGCTATCACTCCATTCGCTGCGAATCCCGCACGGCCTTTTGAGACCCCGACCCCCCGCCTCACCTCCGGCACGGTCCACTTCCATTAGCACCTTCAGAAGCCTCAGCTGGGATTGAAGTGACAAAGATGGCTAATATTGTGCATTAATATTTCATACGCGCAGACAAATCCATGCATCTATGGGTGGCACGTATACGTTATGATTCAAACTAATGCATCTTTATATAGTGGATGTCGTTCTCCATTGAAACTCCCTATTTTGTCCTGCTTTTAGAGTAAAAATCTCTAGTCTGAACTTCATCTACAATCACGTGATCTTCACAGACGTAGAGACTGGAGAGCTTCACTGTGTGTGTTTTCATGCAGTCCTTCAAAGACAGGGATTTTCAGATTCAATACTTCAAGTTAGGATCTCTAAGCAGCACTCGTGATGGCTTTAGTAATAATAATTATTATTATCATATGTTATTATTACTGTATATAATGATTAAAATAATATACTGTACATTTGAAAAAAATGTTAAAGCAAGAATCGTAATGCACTTTCAATGGAAGTAAACAGGGCGATTAAGGGTAGGACTAACAATTACATTTATAACCAATTGACGATTGTTTTTTCCCCTCCAAATATATATAAAAAAAAACATGTTAATCCACATCCTGCCCACGTTTTATTTTATTTACTGTAATTTTATTTTCTTTATTATTATTATCCTGCTACAGTTACTCTTATTAAGTTGTGATACTTAGATTTTTGAAATCTAAATTGAGCATTAGCAAAATATATTTGATCTCTCTGAATATTTTAGTCAAATGTATTGCAAACTTTTTAAACAATTTTTAAAGAGAGAATTCATTTACATGCTTTAACAAAAATATATATTTGCTTTTTTAATCCTCAAAGAGCAGCAAGACAGAAATGATTATCTATGGTGTTCAACATTATGAATCTGCGGAGATATGGTGATGGAAAAAATTTGACATGGGAGGGGTAAATATATTTGAATGATTTTGCATTCCCTCTCAAAACTTTTGTGTTTTCCATAATAAATGTTGCGTTCGCTCGCAAAACCTTTGGATTTTCCGTAATAAATGTTGCGTTTGCTTGCAAAACTTTTGGATTTTCCCCGAGAAACGATGCAGTCATTTGCAAAACCTTTGCGTTCTCCGGAGAAACGTTGTGTTTTAAGCGCAAATTTTTTCGTTCTTTGCAACTGAGCGCAAATTTTTTAGGGCAAAAGCATTGAGAAATATTTTTTTCCTCACATCTCATATTTTTTTCCTTAACCATATCCCTTTAGGGCTCCATATGAAACAAATGCTGTAGATAGAGCTTACATGTACTGAATATGTAACATTCCATTAAAGATACCCAGATCTTAAGTCATGGAAAGTCCAAGAAAAGCACAACCGCCCTTTGCTTTTGTGTGCTGCTCTTGTGGCTGCGTGAGGCCGGGCTTGCAATTCTTTAAATGTCCCGTCCATGAAGTAATTGTACGCTGTCTCAGGTGATTGGTAGCTGGGAGAAAGAGTCCGTCGACTGCCAGAGAACCGGATCCCTGTTTGCTCACGTTCACCCTGCGCCGTATCATTACCGACATCTCGAAGAGCCCTCACCCTGCAGATTAGGGTAAAGTCTTGGGGTGAACAGGGCTGAAATGCCTCTGTTTATTTTGGCCTGCCGGTTATCTCATGAATCATTTATTTGCAGAGCACAAATGCGAGTTGGTAAGATGCTGTTTGAGCCCTTCATGCTGCCAGGGTTAAGTGGCCGAGCATCTAAAGGGAGACGAGGAACCATTAGGCAGATTCGCCTGAGGAAAAGAGCCACCAGCTGCCAGACAGATGACTGTGCCACACGCACAGGTGGGCACGCTCAATGATAGGTCTGTTAACTCAGATGCCACTAATGTGTGCTTTTCTCTTCTGAGATTTGAAGATCTGCTACACATCTCTCATTCTTATGACGTCCAGCCCATTTGTGCGGCTTGAAACAAACACATTGCAATTCCATATTGCACTTCACTTTTAAGGTTTCGAGTTGGCGGCCATCTTATTTGTGATTTTTTTTTTGTATTTATTTATTATGTAAATGCATTTTTTAAATGGAAATGTAATGGGGAAAGAACAGAATCTCAAACTCTTTGACGTGTTTGTTGTTTTAATAACATTACAAATCGTCAATATAAATAATTGGTTACACTTTATTTTAAGGCGTCATTGTTAAACGTAAATGAAAATTATGAAAATTTGAAATATTGCGCTGGCAATTAAATGAAATAATATGTTTTGTAGAATTTATATAACTAAAAACAAGTACAACAGATATCAAAACTAATAAAACTGAAAATATGAAAATCAAGCTTATTCAAAATATTCATAAATACTATAATAGAAAAAAATATATATTAAAAACTAATAAAAATGATAAGCACATATCAAAGCTACTAAAACTTAAAATATGAAAATATAAGCTAATTCAAAATATTCATAAATACTATAATAGTATATAAAAAATTACAATAAAATACTGGCAAAACCAGTATTATTATTATTTTTTTATTTTTTTTGTAGTACCCTGTAAATGGCAGATTCTTCAAAAAAACAAACATAGTATTACTGTGGTTCTTGTCCAACAAAAACAACAACATGATTTTACCATGGTATTTATTTTTTTGCTCACATAACAGTTTGTAGGAGGTTTTTTTGCTTGTTTTTGAGCAAATATTTTTCTGCATCACCTCAGAGAACGCTGTGCATGGCTTTTCTTTCTTTAGATGTCAGTAATAATTTTCTGAGAGTTCGTCATGCGTAGGTCGGTACATAAGCCGCGGCGTGAAGTGACACGACGGCGCGTTTGATTGACAGCCTGTTGATGAATCCAGCGGCTTTGAGCTCGGCAGAGCAGATCATCACCGCGATATCAAAATAAGCATTATGAAAAATACAAGCCGTTTCCCTGCCATGCATCATTAAAACCATACTCTCTGCCTCTGTAATCATATTAATTCCTTAACAGCTTTATTTAATGACAGGGAAACCATAATATGGAAATCCTGGTCGTTACGAATTGCTATAATTTATGAACAAAAGCAATGTGACGGTGAGCGCGGCCAGCTGATCCAATATTGAGAGATGTTCTCGGCAGAGCTGATTATCAATACGGAATTGCAAATGTGCGGAAGAAAGCTTCCCAGCAGTCTCGGGAAAACCGTCTGGGAAAAAAAGAGAGCGAATGGAAAAACCTGAGGCGCCATACAGTTCCTCCGTATGGCAAAACATGGAAGTGTTCAGAAGTCTGCCGGCTACAGGAGGCCAGGCTGTACTTGGTGTCTAAATAACGACTCGAGTCGGCAGTGATTTCCAGCGGCTGTAAGTGACGGGATGGTGATCCGGCCAATACCAGCACGCCTGCGCTTTCATGTGCTCCTCCACATCTCGCTCTCGCTCTCTCGGCCTTTCATTAGTTCAATCTGTGCCTCGTGCCCCGCTGAGTAAAAAGAGCTTGTTTTTTTGTTTTTGTTGTACCGAAGTAAAGGAAAGGGCAAGAATGTGAAGCACAAGAGGCTTCCGGAAGGGTCCGGGGAAGTTTCCGGGCGCAGGTGTCCGTCCTCGTGCTGGTTTCCGACAGATGGCCTGTTTCTGAGAGTCCGGGATGCTTTCATGCCACTGCTGAAAAGCTGTGTAGTTCATACTGGTTTAGTTGGTCAAAATAAAGTTTATTGTCATTTTAACTCTTTGCTGGTGGGTATACGGTACTGTTTCAAACTGAATGTTTATTCGTTTATTCGTTTGTTTATTCATTCTATTGTTTGTTTGTTTGTTTGTTCATTCATTCTGTTGTACGTTCTTTTGTTTATACTGGTTTTGTTAGTCAAAGTCAGGTTTATTGTTCATTTTAACACTTTGAAACCTATAGCCACCAGCAAAGATTTCATTCATTCATTCATTCATTCATTCAGTTTGTTCATTCATTAGTTTGTTTATTCATTTGTTCGTTCATTCATTACATCATTAGTTTGTTCATTCATTCCTTCATTAGTTTGTTCATTAGTTTGTTCATTCATTAGTTTGTTCATTCATTAGTTTGTTCATTCATTAGTTTGTTCATTCATTAGTTTGTTCATTCATTAGTTTGTTCATTAGTTTGTTCATTCATTAGTTTGTTCATTCATTCCTTCATTAGTTTGTTCATTCATTCGTTTGTTCTTTAGTTTGTTCATTCATTAGTTCATTTATTCATTTGTTCATTCAATAGTTCACAGGTTGGTTCATTCATTGATTCATTCATTCATTCGTTTGTTCGTTTGTTTGTTTGTTCGTTCATTCATTCATTCATTCATTCATTTATTCGCTTATTAATTAGTTGTTTGTTTGTTCGTTCAATCTGTTGCCCCTTCTTTATTCATTCTATCAGGCCTTTCATACTTTTTTTGACTTTTTGATTTTATAATAAGAATTTATGAAACCTTTCTTTTGAATTTTGAATTAATTTCAATAAGCTAGAATGGCAATTCTCCACCTATTTACTGCCTCATCTCCCATTCAGTTCAGTTCAAATTTGAGGAATATAATAATTTTAGAGAGATCCTGAATGACGCTCAGCCCTGTTTAAAGAGTGAGGCTGGTGTGTGAAAAGTGACCTTGTAAGCAGAATCGAGTCTGAAGACTCTTTTGTTGCCTCCTGCTGCTCGTTGTTGAAATGCATCGGAAATGCCCCAGCCGTCTCTTTCCGACTGTCTCCTCTCATCTGTGAACTTGTTCGTTTGAAGCCGAGATAAGTAATGTGGTTCTCCGAGCTGCAGCTCCATTTTTGCTTCGTTTATGATCAATAATAAGTACTCCGAGGGAAGAGCGAGCCGAGCGGGTGTTGCTGATTTATTGATTTCTGTGGGGCCGTACCGCATGCATGCTAATGAGCAGCGTGATGCATTGCAAAGCTGTGAACTCTGGAGTGTTTTCAAATTATTGTAACACAGCCATCGACCCGTCCACCTCCACTGTCTTTTTATGTGGTTTTGGTGTTAAAAGCCACATCGGAATTACGCTCATCTGTAAAACGTGGCTTTCGTGCTCCCTCTGGCAGAGATTTTTATTTGTTTTTCGCTGTTTGGCTGTGTTTCGCCTTGCCAGAGCTGAAGTTTGTAGATGAATGTTGTTTGTGGTTTAAAGTGACAGCAACAGCCAGATCAGCTAATGTTGAACACTGAGCGTTTCTCTTGGCTTCATCAGAACCGGAAAGCTCAGAGGAAAATATTATTGCTCTTTTATGAGATGACGCAAACTCTGAATCAACACGCACCAATGCTACAGTTTCCTATATGTCATAATCATTTGTTAACAAACAAGTATTCATTACTTCAATGAGCTCATTGTTTCTGCCTTCATTATTGCATTGTTTAAAGGTATAGCGGAGGATGTTTTATTCCTGGTGGGTAACCTATACTATTGGTCCTCCTAATTGTCAATCATTCTGGTGAATCAATCAAACTTTTCAAAAAGTGGAGAGGGCGGGTCTTATCTAAAATTTGGAAAGATCCTCCGCTATACCTTTAAATTTGTATATTTTTAGCTACTGTGATTTGTATGTGTATATTTCTGAAATACATAACTTAGACAGTTTCCTCTGATAACAGATCACTCTATATTATAATGTGGACTTTTACATTTTCTGTAAAGCTGCTTTGAAACGATGTGTATTATATAGTACCAATAAATGTGAATTGATTTGAACTTTAATTGGGTTCTCTAATATGTTTGGTTTTTAGTATAAACTTTGTTTCCATTTTTATTTCTCAACAGGACGGAGTTTGTTGAAAACAAGTTGATTGTGATCGTACAGTCAAATTAATGTGGAGAAACGGCTCAAATCATTCGATTTTGAGGGAATTTGCGGAGTAATGTTTGAGTTCGTATTGAGATCTTTGGCATCATGGGAAGTCTGAGCACATTCGAGACGAGATTTCTACTGAAAGTCTAGCATACATTCTGCATCCGAAAACACATACTTGCCAACTATGTAGAAGGTTAAAAGAACTGTATGTGACAAAAGAAGTGTGTCTGAATTCAAAGAGTAGGAGAAAGGTGCCCTAATTCTTCCGGCGATGGACACTTTACAATCCCATGAGGCCACGGGAGAGGATTTGAGAATGGCAGTGAAGGTCACATGATAATGACGATAATGAAGATACTACATTCACACTATGAAGAACTCACTTTTTAGGAACTGCAAAGTAATTACTTATTCAAAATAAGTACCTTCTCTGAGAGAATACGATCTCGGACGCAGTCATTCTCTATATATTGATGTATTCGATTGGTCTTTTTCTAATAGGAGGAGACCTACATTAGTCGACCTAGTGGATGAAAGTCTGTAGGCGAAGTCTTCGTGATTTACTGTGTGACTTCTCTGGATGTGAGGTGGTCTGAGCTGATGTGAACGGGAGGTAAGACAGATTCAGGAATGTATTCATCAGTTCTCCTTTAACTTTTATAGGCGCCGTGGGGCGTACATCTGTGCCTTGATCTTACAACAAACCTGTCAGTTCACATCGCCACGAGTGCTAAATCAATACCCATTTCAAACTTGCCAAATACATTTTTTGATGCAGTTTTTGTCAGGCCTGTGTTGGATAAAGAGAATCTGTGATGTGTTGATATTATACAGTGTTATAGGTCCTACTTCTGAGGGTTTTATTTGTTGAATGAAACTGAATGTTTCCTTTAAGTATTAACTTTGTCTCATGTGTTTCTTATTCTAAAGGGATAGAAATGGTCACAAATGACACAACAATTTTACATGAAGAATATGGAGCTGTGAAATGAATGTGGACAGCAGTTCAGCTCATTTAATGAGACATATCTGAGACATTAGAGCTCAGTCTGAGGAGCACATGTCTCGGTGTGATCTAACTCCTGTCTAGAGGAACTCTGGAGATATTAAGGGCTTTTCTCCGGTGGGTCGGTTTACAGCTTCTCCTCCGAGCGCTTGTGTGTTTAGTGGAGTCCTATCAGCCGCTTCTTGACTGATCTCCGTCAACACACCCCAAAACAGCCTTTCCTGATGCTCGCTCGAGTCCGTCCCGTAAGAAAACTCTGAATACCGGGGGGAAGCGGTTTGACAAGGAGAGACGTGAACTAATTAACTAACTTAAACAAACTTGACAAGAGGAAGGAGAAAAAAAAGCTTTCAGTGCCCCCTTTTAAAAAGCCATTACCAGGAAGTATCAGAATGTGTGTGTGTGCTGGTGTGTGTGTGTGTGGCCCAAAAAGTGAGCAAAATCTTAATTTGTGGACTTCAGGGATGTCTTCATTTTTCATAAATGAAGTCATTTAAATTTTTACCCCCGAAAAAAGCTGAAGGGCTTCTGTAGGGCTTGGTCTTGGTCAATATAATTATCTCTGCTTGAAAAGTCAACGTTAGATGGTAGATAAACGTGTGTGTGCGTGTGGGTTTGCCGCAGGGCCGTGCCGCCTCGGCTTCTTTCAGATGGAGTCGTTTAGGAGGTGAAGAGGGAGATTATGGATCATTTGTGGGTGGAGATCTGTCAGAAACAAGGGCTTTGTGAGCAATCCCAGACTTCTGACAAGATGACCTTTCATCCCAGTAAACAGAAGCCCAATTTAAGTGTTTATCATTCAAGGAATGTCAGGATAAACACACAGAGAGCGGCTACACTGCAAAAAATACCTTGTTTCCAGTCCAAATATCGAAAAATTCTTAAATCAAGATGCGTTACTATATGAGTAAAATGACATAAGATATTATGTCCGGTTTTCCGGGCGAATTCACCAAAATTAAGTGAGTTGATGCTTAAAAAAAGCACAATTATCTGCCAATAGGTTAAGAAAAATAATGTTAATTCAAACAGAAACAAGATTATTTTTCTCACCCCATTGGCAGATCATTTAGCTTGTTTTAAGCATCAACTCACTTAATTTCGATTAATTCCCCCGGAAAACAAGACTTAATATCTTCTGTCGTTTTACAACTTTAGTAAATGCATCTTGATTTAAGAAATGTTTGATATTTGGACTGGAAACAAGACAAAAATACTAGGTAAGAAAAGCATTTTTTGCTCGGTGAGTTTGTGTCCCGAGGGCTCTGTGCTGAAATAAAAAGATGCATCTCTATAGCGTCTCATTTAAATCTGAGACGCAGATGTCTTCATTACGTTCACGATGAATCACTTCAGTTCTTCACACCCTTTGGAATTTCTCTCGCAATTTCTTCACATCGTTACAAAAGAGGGACAGAACGTGCAAATGTGGGGAGGAGAGATCAGATGTGATGTTCTGTCTGGTGAGATATGATTCCTCTCTAGAGGAAATGACATGCGGATGGTTGTTGATAGTAATATTGTTAACGCAGCGACTATAAAGAGCGTCCTGGTGCCCTTGGAATATACATGGGTTTCCATCAAATCCCCTTTCCCCTGGGAGGAGTTTGCAAACCAAATCGATATTTATTTTGTTGCGGTCATTATTATTCTGGAGAGTGTCCACATGCAAATGATTGGATTTTCAGCTTATTAATTAGGGGTTGACAGTATATATATATATATATATATATATATATATATATATATATATATATATATATATATATATATATATATATATATATATATATATATATATATATATATATATATATATATATATATATATATATATATATATATATATATATATATATATATATATATATATATATATATATATATATATATATATATATATATATATATATATATATATATATATATATATATATATATATATATATATATATATATATATATATATATATATATATATATATATATATATATATATATATATATATATATATATATATATATATATATATATATATATATATATATATATATATATATATATATATATATATATATATATATATATATATATATATATATATATATATATATATATATATATATATATATATATATATATATATATATATATATATATATATATATATATATATATATATATATATATATATATATATATATATATATATATATATATATATATATATATATATATATATATATATATATATATATATATATATATATATATATATATATATATATATATATATATATATATATATATATATATATATATATATATATATATATATATATATATATATATATATATATATATATATATATATATATATATATATATATATATATATATATATATATATATATATATATATATATATATATATATATATATATATATATATATATATATATATATATATATATATATATATATATATATATATATATATATATATATATATATATATATATATATATATATATATATATATATATATATATATATATATATATATATATATATATATATATATATATATATATATATATATATATATATATATATATATATATATATATATATATATATATATATATATATATATATATATATATATATATATATATATATATATATATATATATATATATATATATATATATATATATATATATATATATATATATATATATATATATATATATATATATATATATATATATATATATATATATATATATATATATATATATATATATATATATATATATATATATATATATATATATATATATATATATATATATATATATATATATATATATATATATATATATATATATATATATATATATATATATATATATATATATATATATATATATATATATATATATATATATATATATATATATATATATATATATATATATATATATATATATATATATATATATATATATATATATATATATATATATATATATATATATATATATATATATATATATATATATATATATATATATATATATATATATATATATATATATATATATATATATATATATATATATATATATATATATATATATATAGAAGGAGTGATCCAGCTCTCAGATTTCATCAAAAATATCTTAATTTGTATTCCGAAGATGAACGAAAGTCTTACTACGGGGTTGGAACAACATGAAGGTGAGTAATTACTGACAGAATTTACATTTTTGGGTGAACTAACCCTTTAAATGCAAAGATTAGTTAAGTGTATTATTATTGTATACATTGTGATGTGTTTATTATTAATATGTATGTATCTACACTCACCTAAAGGATTATTAGGAACACCTGTTCATTTTCTCATTAATGCAATTATCTAATCAACGAATCACATGGCAGTTGCTTCAATGCATTTAGGGGTGTGGTCCTGGTCAAGACAATCTCCTGAACTCCAACCTGAATGTCAGAATGGGAAAGAAAGGTGATTTAAGCAATTTTGAGCTTGGCATGGTTGTTGGTGCCAGACTGGCCGGTCTGAGTATTTCACAATCTGCTCAGTTACTGGGATTTTCATGCACAACCATTTCTAGGGTTTACAAAGAATGGTGTGAAAAGGGATAAACATCCAGTATGCGGCAGTCCTGTGGGCGAAAATGTCTTGTTGATGCTAGAGGTCAGAGGAGAATGGGCCGCCTGATTCAAGCTGATAGAAGAGCAACTTTGACTGAAATAACCACTTGTTACAACCGAGGTATGCAGCAAAGCATTTGTGATGCCACAACACGCACAACCTTGAGGCGGATGGGCTACAACAGCAGAAGACCCCACCGGGTACCACTCATCTCCACTATAAATAGGAAAAAAAGGTTCAGTTTGAGAACAGACACTACAATTAAAAACTTAACGTGTCTGCTTACTAAATCGTGAGCTAAACGAGAGTCGCAGCACAGATCAGCAGCAGTAGTCAGATTTCATTTATCACGAAAGCGAGGAACTGACTGACAAGATGGAGGGATATTTCGTGTCAAAGTGAAATGTAAAAGCGCCTATTTAAGCGTATTTGTCATTGTACTGTTTTGTTGTTGTGTTTTTCATTAAGAATAATAGGCTAATGAACTCAACATTCAAGCAATCCGCCCCAGAAATGGTGCTAATTTGAAAGCGAAACTAAAATGCGCACGGCTGCACGGGCATTCATAACGGTGCGTGTCCACGGGCGCGGAGCGAACACTTCCAGTTTATTCCTATGGTAGAAATGAATTGAAAACGCTCACTCTGCTCCGCACCATTATGAATTACCGGTGTTCTCACACTTCGATTAACCGGTGGGAAAATATCCTCACCGTTACATCCCTGTTCTCCACCCTTAAGCAGAGAATAGAAACCGAGAGAAACAACACTTCCGACTTCCTCCAGGATCCCTTTTCCCCTCGAGCTCTTTGACTGCATCTGGTGCACTAGTTGGACGTTCCGGTGTCTGACTCGGTCATTGTGAGCGTGTTCATTACACCCCCCACCCCCCCACATCTCCTGGGTTCGTCTCTCCTCTCCTCCCTGCTGTTCGACCCGACTAATACAGCCACTTACCAGCCTTTTAACTCTTAACTGCGCTGGTTAACCCCTCACAGATACAGTCCTGCTCCCCAGCCCTGAAAATACAGTATGTGGATGCACATGTGGAGGCTTGTGTGTAAAAATGAATAATAATAATAATGCAGTATAAAACATAACTGAATTTCGCATACAAAAAATGTCAATAGTGTAGAGATATATGAAGCAAAGCTCACAAGCTGCTTTCTGTTGGACGGCGTGGCAAATAGACCCTGTTCCACAGTTATTAACAACATAAATCATCTTTAAAAAATGTAATGTAAATTTATATTACTATACTTTGTGCTTTCTTACCTTGCCATTAAATTAAATCAATACTGCTTAGGGAGTGACAGTAAATTTATAAAAAACGATTAAAAAGGGTTTTCGTTTATTAAAATAATACTAAATAAAAATAAAAACTTGATGGAAAAATAAAGCTAAAAATAATACAGAAGCACATAATAACAAAAAGAAAACTTAAACTAAAATAAATGTTAAAACTGAAAATAAATAAAAAAGCTCATATTATTCAAGCAACATTGAGGAATGAACTGGTATGATGTCATTTCAAACGAAACAAAGTTCATTTCGAGTTCGTTTCTGGAGTCCGATAGAGCGTGTTAAAGTAGATTTTCTAGAAAATCCTTTAAACTCCCATTGGTCAGTGGTGATGATGTAATAGGTGGGCGTGGCTCTGAGGCTCCGCCTTCTCTGAGGTGTAAATCTTCTCCAGGTCATTTCTTCTGTACACACTGAACATGAACACCCTGAAGAGCTGCTTCATAGTAGAAACTGAAGCTGTAATTCTAATTGAAAGCGACACTGACACTGCTTTTCATGTTTAATACTGTGAAGCTGCTGCTTTAAAGAAATCAACTGTATAAAGTGCTGTATAAATACAATTTGACTGGAGTGCTGAATTTGGGCAAAGATATGTACATCACTATGATCAGAGGCCTTAATTAAATAGCATATAAATAGTATTAAAATAACACTATATTGTAATAAGGGTAGACGTCATATTTAATTATTAATTATTTGGTGTTACTTGACTACATTTTCTGTGAACAAAAAATATGAGGTTTGTCACACACAGCCTCACATGCATTTGGTCAAGTAAGATATGAATCCAGTAGTGAGAGTTTTGTATAAAATATTGATTCATGATGTTCTTTAAATGTAGCACTTTAATTCATCATTCTAATTTAATGTTTATAGGACGTCCTGTTGCGCCTACATCATAAGATGCATGATTTGAGGAATCATTCATGTCTGGAGGTTGTGTTGTAACAGTGAAGTTTAATACTCGTGTCAGAAGTTTGATGATTGTTGCATCACTAGCCGTGTTTCCATTACACTTCATATTGCGCAAATTGAAATTGAAAATTGAAAATACGCCCAATGGAAACATGTCAATTTCGCAAAACTCCCATTATCACTAAAAAGTTGTTGCGCTCGCATGAGGTGCTTTTTCAGGCAATTCAAAGAAGAAATATTTCACAAAACTGCAATGGAAACAGTTTTTGCGCATTTACAGGTCAGCTGACGTAGATGAGGCGGTGTGTTTGGACAGAATACGAGACAGAGTTCTTTATTAAATTCATAAAAGACAAAAGAATTACAGGAATAATGGATTCTACACCTCAAAGAAATGCCACAATCAAGACCTCGAATCAGAAATGAGGGAGAAACACCCAGAAACTCCTCATACTGTATATGCCGCTCACAAGTATAATAAGGGTCGTTCCCTACCATTAATGATTGGATAACACACGTACGTAGGGATGGGACGGTTTGAAAATTTCATATCACGATTAGTGTTGTCAAAAATATCGATATTTCGATAAATATCGATACTGAAATATCTGAACGGTACCAATACTAATGTCCCGAAGTATCGATACTCCCATACTAGCCGAGCTGTCACTTTCACTTCCCTCCAAAGGCGCGTTCCCCCCGTTGACAAACACCACACGTGACCGCACTCGTCTCATTCGCTCTGGTTAAATAGCAAAAGCGAAGTGTATGGAAAGATGGCGAGTGCGGCGCCCTCGCGACCGGCTTTGGTTGATAAAGAACACCGCGAGCAGGCATGTCGGAGTATAGCGCGGACACGCGTTAAAAACACACTGCGAGCGGGCATGTCGGAGAATAGCGCAGACACGCGCTTCACACTTCAAGCGGGCTGCGGGCACCCAAAAGATTGTTTGGCTATCAATATCCCATCACTAATTTTTTTAAATTCTGAAAACAGACTTAACGAACAAGCTCCAGGGGGACCATTTAGCAGCATGTACCTGTATGCTACTCAGCATCAATGGTTCACCTCTTTCTGAATTCCCCTATAACTAACTGTAACTCCCCTGTAACTTCTCATCTTTTCTGAAACATTAACCAAGATGGCCTAGTATTGTTGTTATGAGTGTGCTGTCTCGTTTTTCCACTGTATTCTTAAGTTAATATAATCTGACTGAGGAATCTTAGAAGTAAATATTTTAACTGTTGTCAAATGTAAATTAACTTGTGCCTATTTAACTTTATTCAAAAAAAAAATGATTTAATTCAGCAATTTGCCTTCATTAGCGATTATCATCAATTTGATTACACAGATATAATTAAACTAAACTGAACTAGACAATGACATCTCTAAATTCAATAATGAAATGCCTTTAACTGAAAATGTAATGTTTAATCTTATTATTATACATTACTTACACTCTATCCTCCCAATTTGATACTGTTAAGTGCTTTGACACAATCTTGTCAAGCACTATATAAATAAAGGTGACTTGACTTAGGTCATGTCGATCCAGTGAGCATTGTTTTTGCGTGTGATGGACGCAGGTTTGTGTGTAAATCTGTTCATCAAATAACGTTAATGTATTAACCAGCATTTATGACCGATAAACAATGCATTTGTTACAGTATATTTAAATCTTTGATAACAGTATAATAAAAATACAACGGCTCATGTTAGCTCTGGTCCAATGAAAAAATATTAACAGATAGAACTCAGGACATTTTTGTAAAATATACCTCATTGTCATGTTCTAGACTTGTTATATTCAGCTTTAAATAAAAAAAATACCCCCTTAATATTGTGGCAGTTTTTTTCTCCGTGGTATCGAAAATGGTATCGAATATCGATATTTTTTAAGATATCGTATCGAAGTTAGAAATTCTAGTATCGTGACAACACTAGGGCACACCACCCTGAGGCGGGTCGTATTAACACTAGAAGTGCCAGAATTCCATAACTACTAGAACTGCCGCGATTGTATTGAAAATGAAATCAGAGTTGATTTATTGTTTACTGAGTTTGCTAATATTTTTGTGATCATGTAAGATTTAAAACATTAATCTGCCTTCCGCCATTCCTTCTCCAATAAAAAAACAACAACATTGCGCGCTGCGCCGGCGCCAGAGCTGTTGCTGACTGGACAGGGTTTATAGTGAGTTATTAAAATCACGATAATCAAACACGGTTTTAATGATAATTCAATTTTAAATGATAATACTAACCATCAGTACATTTTATCGTGGTTTATAATGAAACTGGTAATCGTCCCATCCCTACACATACGTCCATAATGGCGAGTGCAATGGCTGGGATGTACGTAAACCTATTAACATCCGTCACCATGATTTTTGGAATGACATCACGAGAGGTAACAATGACATTTAAGTCGCATAACTTGGGTTAATGGAAATGCCGTCGTTTCGCAATAGTTTTTTGTCGACATTCAGAAAACATCGCAAAAGTTTTGCACAAATCTGTAATGGAAACGGTTACTGATGACAACATTTCTCTAAGTATCTGGAGGAACCTGTGCAGGGACTGTGGGTTTGGACCGATTGACGGGGGAATAGTGCATGTTTTCTCTGATGAGCAGGAGTTAGTGTTGGCTTGCCGTCTGTGACAGATGATAAAGAGAAGTCGTTGTTTTACTGAATGACTGGACATAAACTGCGGTGTGGAGGAATCGATAGGCATCGCTGCTCACCGCAGATGTGAACAATGTGCAGGAGTGTTTTATCGGCAGCAGATCAACGGCACGCATTAACTCCCTGGTGTTCATTTCATAGGACGTGAATATTGGCAGGAAGCGTTTATACGCCCTATTGGCTCGATTGCTGATTAAAATGAATTTAATTTCTCAAATGAAACCGCATAAATGCTTGTGCGAGCACATCGAGAGTGAAGGATGGCTAACAGATAAGCTTCTGAACGGAGGCCAGAGAATGTGCATTTAAACAATACATACGACAATATAAACCGTATCTCTCCGCCGCGCTATCTGTCTGAAATACCCCCGATAAATCTGTGTTTATCTGACGTGTGTTGAGAGCTCATGTGTGCAGGTTTCCCTCTTTTTGCATGGAAAAACAGATTTTCTTTCAACAATTAGGCTTGTTGAACGTCTGCTGTGCGTTCGCCAGCTGCTAAATGAAGACGTATAAATCTCACAAATGAAAACAAACACATGCAACGATGTTTGACCCTAATTAAAGCCGGGTCGCGAACACAACGCAGCGAGACGTGAGGACTGATATACGACTTCTCTGCACTCAACGTGTGTTTTGAATTTGCCGTTGACCGGTGTTTTACCCTGATGTGTCACTTTAAGCACTAATAATGAGGATTTACAGCTGACCGTTGGTTCCAACAGATAAGCTTCTGAACGGAGGCCAGAGAATGTGCATTTAAACAATACATACGACAATATAAACCGTATCTCTCCGCCGCGCTATCTGTCTGAAATACCCCCGATAAATCTGTGTTTATCTGACGTGTGTTGAGAGCTCATGTGTGCAGGTTTCCCTCTTTTTGCATGGAAAAACAGATTTTCTTTCAACAATTAGGCTTGTTGAACGTCTGCTGTGCGTTCGCCAGCTGCTAAATGAAGACGTATAAATCTCACAAATGAAAACAAACACATGCAACGATGTTTGACCCTAATTAAAGCCGGGTCGCGAACACAACGCAGCGAGACGTGAGGACTGATATACGACTTCTCTGCACTCAACGTGTGTTTTGAATTTGCCGTTGACCGGTGTTTTACCCTGATGTGTCACTTTAAGCACTAATAATGGGATTACAGCTGACCGTTGGTTCGCACACACACACACACACACACACACACACACACACACATATCAGCAGCAGAAACACTGGGAATGCAAGCAGCAAAGTTTGTTTCTTCTTATTGTAACCTCTCGGCTTGGCTTGCCAAGTAACTGTAGGCTCATTACTGAGAATCACAGTGTTTGAAGAGCTGGTTTAATGACAAACGAAAGAAAAAACCTTTCTCTGATTGAATTGTTTTAGTTGCAAGGAGTTTTGTAATTAAAATGCTTCTGATAGAAACGTTTCACAGCACCAATTCTGTTGCTATCAGCGATTCTGCATATTTGTAATCCTTGATGAAAATATTTGTATTGATTTACACAAATGCAAACATCTGAAACATATAAGCAATGCAATATACAACTTTTAACCTTTGCTCTTGAATATTATTTTTGTGTTGCGATTCTGAATATCATGCACTGTGTTTACTGGTAAACAGTAGTATCTGTAGTATCTGCTTTAGGAGCGCCGATGACGTGTAAAGACGTGAATGATGTGTGTGTGAGAACCTCGGTTTAGAGAAGCAGGTGTTACGAACACGCTAATGATGATCAATGACTGACTAATGCGTTCATGACCTCTTCGCCCGCGTTAGCTTCAACCTGGAAGTGCTTTATCTCCCTTTATTGCTCTCATTTCTACTCTAATGATTATTTACAGAAAATCTAATAATAATAATAATAACGTAGGCCTTATTGAATGACTGTCAGATGCTACAGGTCTGAGTCCAGCCTGGGAGAACGTCTGCTTTTGTAAGCGTGATGTTTGAGGTGTGATTCCTGCCAAAGAAATGCTTGTTTGAGTGTCTGTGTTCATAGTGTTGACGTCACACACAGAACTAGGCTTTCCTCTATTGCCCGCCAATTATTTTCCCTTATTGATGATGCACACTATATACAGGCGGACAGATGCAAACAGAATATGACCTGCTGAATTTTGTTAAGCATTATAAAGAAAATGCTTATTGTGGTTTAATGCATTAGACGGGAATTGGACCAAAATTCTATATAATAATAATAATAACAATTCAACCTTATTGATGATGAGCACTATGTACAGGCAAGTAGATGCACTCAGAATGCAAACACAACAAACAACATTTCCCATGTAAAACCATTATAAAGAATACGCTTAACATGCAATTCAGCATGTGTTTATATTGCGTTTATATATATATATATATATATATATATATATATATATGTATGTATGTATATATGGTAGCCTATGTATCATCAATAATTAGATTATTTAATATCACTATCAAGTGTTTTGTAGTGTGCCACTGTTTTTAGTGATTGAAAGACTGATCTCTCATGCACAAAACTTGCATTTTGTTCACATATTTTTGTTTTTCTTTCGAGTCGTAGCTTGAAATGATGTAAAATTTGCAGGTCTGTGCTGCAGTTTATGGGTGTTCTGCCCTCCAGTTCTCTGTGCCAGTCACGAGACTGAACACTATGAATCGATTCTAGGGCTGTCACTTTTGTGAAAAAATCCTGTTCGATTTTTGAGACACAAGTGTTCATGTTCATTTTCCATGTCTAAAGACTTTTCCATTTTAAACGCCAAATACGGACAACTAACAGGCTTTAGGACGAACATATAGAGGGCGCTTGAGACGCGCACAAGTCAGCAATATTCCTGATGATTTATTGGCGTGAAGTTTCGTGCACAATGACAAACAGGAGTGCAACATTCTCGAAAAACAATAAGCAGAGTGAACTGCCATAACATCAGTGACAAACATCACTGCCGGCTTCAACATGGCTGTGTTTACCATTAGAAATGTCAAACAAATTTCGCCTACGTAGGCGATTGTAGACCGTAGCCCGAATCTGTCTCTGTATGCATGAGACTGTCTGAATACCGGCAGAATTCACAGTTTTGTAGTAAAAAGAGACACATTATGCAGAAGTATAATTTGCTGTTATGTGTGTTTGAACAAAAAGGGTGGCTAACCGCACACTGATCCACTCAAGACTGGAAAAGTCTACAATTATTATTTTTTTTTTATGAATTGCATCGTGCAAAAAGTGCAAAGTGCATGTGAGTTAAAAACGTTTTAGCACACTGCTATCTTCAGTGCTGTTATGTGTGTGTGTCAGAGCCTGCAGTCGCTGTGTGACGCGCGTTCGCTGCGGGCATATCATGATCGTGGACGCGCTCCGAAAAGACCGGTAAAATCGATTCCCTATTTTCGTTTTCGAAACTTGTGTTGGTTGGCCCGATCGATTTGTGCAATCGATTTTCGAACATAAAGTGACAGCCCTAATCGATTCGAACGTAACGACATTAGCTCAACCAATGGTGTGAGTTTGGGGCGGGGCTTACTGTTTTTCTGACCTATGGCGGCATTTTGAACCAGTTTTTTTTGCTTCTGAAATGACTCACTTAAGCTTTAAAGATGATTTTAAAGCTGAAACCGTATTTCTTTCAGAATTGATATGTCATACTCATGCTTTGGAGGCAGTATTTGCTGAACCGTGATGAAGAACAACCACAGCAGAAAGACTCAATTATCTAGAGATGATGAGAAATAATCAGTGAAATTTGCTGTTTGTTTTTTGGAAACAAAACTGCCAACACTCCTCCATCCAACCCTGAATTATGAGAGGAGGCGCGCTTGAAGGATGTGTCCTCGTGCATCTGGACGGGCCCGGGACAGACGGCTCGGTCAGCAGATGAGGGGATTCTGGCCGGTTTCCCCTGTTCTACGGTGAGAGATGTGTCTCATATCGAAGGCTTGTGCTCGAGGCCCGTGTGCGTCGAGGTTTGAGAAGACAGGAAAGCTCGCTGACCCGTGGCGGAGTTCAATTAGCATTTGCAAATTACACCTGCTCTCCATGAGCCTCTGTGCCGGTGCCGACGGGCATGGCAGCGAGGGGAAGATGTTGTCGGTGTTATTGCATGGCTGTATGAAATATTAACGCCACAGAGCCAGCTCTCCGGGTCCCTGTACTCATCAAAAATAGAGCAGAGAGCGAAGGCGAGAGGAAGAGAAGAGCTATGGGCGTCGCCGCACCACCCGGCCTGTAATGACGTTAACCTTTGACCGCTCACCCCCCCATCTCTACACCTCGTGACCCGAGCGGCCCGTTCCTCTTGATGACATTAGAACAGGTCCGGCGAACCCACTGTGGCCACAGGCTCCGTACCAGAGCAGCTTCCCTGGAAGGAAAAAACAAAACAAA
>FLSR01001243.1:7964-31859 GCA_900092035.1 Leuciscus waleckii
ATATGTTTATAAGCAACTGAAAAAAGCACAAATGTCAGGGCATGTCAGAACATCTCAAGGACCCCAAAAACACCTTAGACCCCAGAGGGTTAACATCCACCTAATAGATGTTCAATAGTTATCGACAAGTAGACCCTAGTGGTAGACCCTATCTAGACCTGGAGTAGTGCCAGGAGTCCAGTAATGTTTAGTTGCAAAGGCTGTGCTTAAGGCACATTAAAGGAGATATTCCAATTAGGTCACTGTAAATGTTGTCCTATCCCTGCCTCTAAATTGAACCCTACCCTTAACTTATCCCTGAAATCAGAGGTAAACAATAGGTGAATGATACTGATGTAGAAGCACCTAACCCTGGTTGTAAGCCTAAACTTGACATAAACTCTAATCGTGTCCCTCAAATCTGATTGGTTGATTGGAATGTTGTTCCAGAATCATCAAAGATGTTGATCCATGAACATGTTGTACTAGATAAAATCACGTTCAGCACTCCAGTTAGGGTCAGAAATGTAGGCAAGACGTCAGTTTGTATTTGTCAATATCAAAAGTTGTCACAGTTGTCCGTCTGCTAATGTGGGATCTTCCAATGTGGACTTAATTTGAGTTTTTCCAAAGCGGGTGGAAGTACTCCTCCAGAGGTAACTCAGCCCTCCCTTGAGGAAGGGATCAATGTAAAAGTAGATATTTCTGGTGCAGACCTGAGTTCTGAACAATTAAAAGAACAGTTTTTATTTTTAAATCAGCAGGATTTTTACTTGAAGAACATGATTAGGCTCAGGCTTCATTAATTGTTCATTAGATTCCTACAGGTCAGACAGAACAAGTTTGAGAGTGCCATCAGATTCATCCCATTGTATCAGGAAGTTTGTACATTGCCCGAGGATATGTTGGAGGTTTGGTATCATTCATAAGAGCTGTAGCCCATGGGCCTCAACAATAGTTTTGGTAAAGAAGAAAAACAGGGATCTGCATTTTCTTTTTTAGATTACAGCAAACTGAGCAAGTTAACACAGTGTTAATTGTGTCAGCTATTTTCAATTTTAGTCTTAGTCCTGTGTTAAATGTCCTTGTTAGTTTGAAACATTTAGTCAACCTTATCCTATATTTGTTGGTCAAGTTTTAGCATAGTTTGAGTTAAAAAAAACTAAACTAAAGTATTTTTTAGTCCAGTTTGTCCAGGCTATCCATTAATCTATGGCCTCCTCTTTCTGTTCCTGTGAGTCTGGGTTGTACTTTATAGTTGGCCTCTCCTTTTTTCTGGGTGGTTGCTTTGCTTTGCTTTGCTGTAGCTTTATCTGAAATCTAGAGCAGAAAAAGTACAATGATGTCTGGGACAAATGCAAAATCAGGTAACCCAAGTGTTGCACTAGAAGTCAATAAATGCTATGATTTTAACTTAATAACCCAAACCCTTTTTTTATAACCCTTTATACAATAGAAACTGCTTCAAATCAGCTTCCCCCTATTTACAGGAAAGTACTAGATTCAATTATTCAATTCTGGCGTAAAGAGGCGGTAGCAAGATAATAGTAACTGTAATGATAAATGTGTAAATGTCATGCTTTATGAAATAATTTTAATTCAGCTTTAACCAGCCCTACTAAAAACAGCAGTCGCAACGTCGTTATTTAGCTCAAGGCAGTTCAATATTGATTAAATTCAGTTCAATAACAGTGTTGATGTTGGAAACTTCAATTTTGACAGAAAAAGAACAACATAGAATCAAAACTAGGTGGTATTACACTTACAAATATTGAAGTTTATCCTGCATAAAGTTCTTGTAGACAGTTGTTTTCTATAACATTAATATGTTGGTTTTTATAGCATTGAATGAATGAATGAATGAATGAATGAATGAATGAGGCATTATATAGCCTTTCATATGTACTACTGTACACCCAAAGCGCTTTACAATCATATTAAGGGATCTCTCCTCAACCACCACCAGTGTGCAGCATCCACTTGGATGATGCATTAATGATCCTGAATTAAAATTTTGATGGTAATCTGAACTGTAGACACTAGGTGGTGCTCTTGGGTATTTTTGCTGCTCAACCACCGCACAGTAAAGAAAGATGGTTCGATTCTAAAGTTAGATTTTTTTTTTTATCTTATCCAACAATTAAAATTAAACTTAGAAAATAAAGGAAATTAAATTATGAATTGACACACTTATGACTGTTGAACGGTCAGGATAATTACCTCCTACTGCTATGGGTCACAATTAGTTGCTATCTATGCTAATCTATCGCTGTCTGTGAATGAACAGCATATTGCAATGGATTGTAACAAATAATTAAGATTTTTGGTTAGTTTTTATTATTTTTAACTACATTTTCTCTTCTTTTTTCATCAACAATATTGTATTCTGATGTAGTCACTGTTAGCGTTTAATGATCTACGTGACATCACTGTCTCGTCTAGACATTAAGGTTGGCAATGAATAGTATTCGTCATTATTTTCGTTAACAAAATTCACACTAGTAACACATAAATGCAGAGTTTAGCTCCAAACCAGATAAAAACCTGCTTATAGCTTTCTAGTAATCCTGAAGACATTGATTAGCATTTTCAGGTGTGTTTGATTAGAGATTGATTAGAGATTTGATTAGTGGCCCTCCAAGTTGCCAATCTCTGCTCTGCCCCACATAGAAGAGTCACTCGTTTTCTAAATCTTATTTTTCCCACAACTTTGGATGTTTGCAAGTGATTATTGACAGGTTATTGACATCTTTATTGACAAATCTTGAGCTTGTTTTTCAGTGGTTGGCATAGCTTAAGTCTAATAAGTGTCGCTTATTTTAGTCTAGTG
Organism: Leuciscus waleckii; assembly: GCA_900092035.1. Classification (NCBI taxonomy): domain Eukaryota; kingdom Metazoa; phylum Chordata; class Actinopteri; order Cypriniformes; family Leuciscidae; genus Leuciscus; species Leuciscus waleckii. Next base: position 10,774 of record FLSR01001243.1, read on the forward strand.
TCCAGTATTTAGGGCACATCGTTTCGGATGAGGGAGTGACCTTGTTACAGAATAATGTGCAAGCACTGGCTGATTGCCTCATCTTAGACTGTGAGAGGTAAGATCATTATTGGATTTAGCTCAATTTAACCATCAGTTTATAAGAATTCTTCTAAAATAGCAGCTCCTTTACAGGCACGTTTGATCGGCCACCCCAAGGTCTTCCGGAGGGCTGAATCTGTTTTAGGGGAATTGACATCTGCATGTGAGCAGGCATTCTTGCAACTGAAGCTGGCACTGCAACAAGCTCTTGACTTGGCTTTTGCAAACTGGACTGGATAGATTGGAGTAATCATGGGTTGCAGGATGGTAGCAAAAGAGTTATAGCCAATGGTAGTTGAAACCTGCATTCTTCTGAGTAGAACTGTTAAAATGATAGTCTGTTAAAACTTAAGTTGTTTGCCTTAAAGGTGCTATATGTAAGTTTTTCACTTTTCTAAAGCATAAAAATGCCACAATATGTTTGCAGATATTTAGGAAAAATGCTAAGTTCACATACTAGTTTCTCTGAAAAACAATCCTACAGCCAGTTATTTTACTTTGTTTTTTATTTTAAATGTGCATTCCATGTTGGAATGCCTGTCTTTGTTTTGGTCTGTGTGAGTCCGCCCGCTGCCAGTTTACCCAATAGTATTTCAACACCCCAGGTTGCCAGTTGGAGGAAAACACTACGTATTGCAGCAATGGAAACCAGCGAACAAACTGGGTCAGAGAATTGCAGATTATACCTGGCTTAAAAAATCTCTATGAACATATAAAAATGTGTATAAATCAACTCCTCAACTTACAGTGTATAAGGGGCTTTCATTGTCAATACGCTGATTTCACGCAGCCGCCATTTTGAAATTGAAAGCGAGGCTCCGGTGGGAAGAAACCCGGAAGTATTTCCTTGAATCACAGGAGAGTTGCGAATGCGATGGCGTATTGTTGAGTACCAGGCTGTACATCCTATCAACGGAAAGAGAGTGATACAAATATATCCTTTCATCGCTATCCGGGTGACCCAAAAGCCTGTCGAGAGTGAATTGTGAAAATAAGAAGGGATATTGGACCTCATTTCAGGTAAACAAATAACTTTAGTTAGCTAACGCTATCTTTCCAAGTTACACACGTTTTGGATGGCAATTAACAAACTAATTAACTGATTCTCTCACAAGATTACAGACAACATGAGAGTATGCTACAAACATTTTACTCAGGACTGCATTGTTCTTTCGCTCACGGGTTTACATAGACTGAAACGGGGAAGTGTGCTGACTTTGTTTACATTGTGCCGTGAACTCAAGCCCAGGAGGACACTTCAGTGAAATCAAGGGTGCGTTAACTTGTTTGATGACATAATCTGAATAATCTTAAAAAGATTAGGATTTTATGTTATGAGAACGTTTCTTTTAATTACCAAAATATATACTATTGTTTTTTTTCGTGGGCCATTTAAACTTCTCTGAATGTGATAGTTGGCTACTGTAATGTTTTATCATATTACAAATACTCTTGTTACCTAACCAAACTGACATTTTTTTTATGTCAAACCTATTTTATGTGTGTGTGTGTGTGTGTATGTATTAAGTGAACATGCAATTTATTCTCTTATAATGCCTCATATATATAGGCTGACATGATATTATCCACACTACTTAACTTTGTAAGTGGAATATATATGCAATTTATTCTGTATTAACCAATGCATTTTATGTATAAGCTTATGTATGTTACTAACCAAGTTTATGATTTAGTAAGAAAGAGTGTTGTATAAGAAAGACACTGCAACTTGTTTTGTAATAGTTTTTATTGTAATAATGCATGCAGGAAACGATAATAATGTACTCATGTTTAAGCATTTAATCAATGGAAAGAATAGCATATAGATAGAAATAACACTAAGTAGTAGAAAGCATGTATCTTAGCAAAGTAGAAATGGCAAGCATTACCCAGTTGATGAGGAGCATGATACGCAGGAGAAAGGCAGAGGGTCCAGAACAACAAGCAAAGGAGAACAAAGGAAAGAGCTTTATATATGGAGTACAAGGGGGTTTCCAGAACGGAGGACGGTTCAAGACTTCGGATTGGACAGATTGCTGTAAAGGACTAATCTGTGCGGAGGGCGTGTGGACTATAAAAAGTATTGCAAGGAATGTCAAAGTCAGACGCTGGTTCACCAAGGACGGCCTCTCCGGTGTTAGATGCCTTGCCATTGCACCTCATGAAGATGAAAGCTTGCAAATTATTTGGTTTTGATTTACTTTTATTTTTATTTTATATATTAATACCGTTTATGTAAACTAGTTAACCTGTATATAATAAAAAATACATATAATTGAAATTAAGAAGCTCGCCTGCCTTAAAGTCTCTGTTTTACTAAAGATTGAGCTGAACTAAACCACGGAGCAGTCTTTCGACTGAATTGTATGGAAATTTATATACTTATTGTTTAGAACGAATTCGACTGACTTTACCTAACCTGAGAATAAACAAAATAAGGTAGAAGGTGTCTATATTTAAGACCCGAACAAGGGGTTAAATTAAGCACCATAAAACAGTATGTATGTATATAGCTGCGTTTCCACTGTCGGGCCAGGGCCGGGCCGTGCTAGTGCGTGCCAGGGCCAGTCGCGTTTCCACTGTCACTTCCGGGGCTTGATCGGGGCTTACTCGGGGCCAACAGCCATGATTTCTGGCCCGTTGAATACCTTGGGCCAGAGCGGGCCAGCTCGGGCTAGAGGAGTGGTTACAAACAGAGGCGGAGTTCACCTGAGTCGGGAGACGGCAGCGCCGGATGATTCTGTCAGCATTAAAGACTTTTAAAATAATTTAACTCCCGTTCATGTTTGAATGCCTTGTGTTTGTGATGCAAAAGACTATGCGCGCTAACCATTACCATAGTAAACATAGTAAACGCTTGAAGATACGCATAGTAAAAAAACATACGCTTGAAGAAATCAGACCAATCATAAAGGCTATCACAGTCATGTTTTTATTTTATCTGTCAGTAGCCTACGTCTCGTCTCTTTATACCGGACTATCATAAAATAAAGCAACTTTTTTTTCTCTGACTGAAAATATCTGTATGGGAGTCGAGAGAGTGCTAAAGCTCCTCAGTCGTATTTTTGGTGCATATATTTGTAGAAATGATCATTCTTTCTAAATGTGATGTAAATATGTCCTGTAACTACCAGATAAACAGTAACAGACGCGACTGAAGAAGTAAGTGTGTCCTCTTTCTTTTGTGAAATAGACCTAACGGTAATTTGAGTGACTAATGTGCAATTTTGACATAAATTAATTCATTATGATCAGTGTATCACTTTTTATTGTAAACCTGTGGTAAAACATCGATGCTTGGGTTTTAAATATTCAAGTAAACAACAAAAATGCCAGCAAACGGCCGCTTTTATCATGTTTGTTTTCAACGCTGTTTCCAGTGAGTTCTGATTAGTTTTCTGATAAAACTTCCATTTGTTGGTGAATGGTTTAGTGTGACGTTGTTCCAGAGAGGCGTGTTACGGGCGTGTTTTAGTGAAGCGCTGTGGAGCTTCTGGCCCGACAGTGGAAACGCAGGCCTGGTGCTATTAGCCCGAGGCTATCAGCCCGGCACGGCCCGTTTAAAGCCCTGGCCCGGCCCTGGCCCGACAGTGGAAACGCAGGCCCGCGGTGCTATTAGCCCGAGGCTATCAGCCCGGCACGGCCCGTTTAAAGCCCTGGCCCGGCCCTGGCCCGACAGTGGAAACGCGGCTATTGTGTGTGTGTGTGTGTGTGTGTGTATGTATATATATATTTATGTATATATGTATGTTTATACAGTCGTGGCCAAAAATATCAGCACCCTTGCAGTTCTGTCAGAAAATTGTTGCAATGGCAAATGTTTTGGTATTAACGTGCTTATTGTTTTTGTTTGCACTGGAACAACACAAAAAAACAGAGAAGTCAAACTTGATAAAAATTCACACAGAACTCAAAAATGGACTGGACAAAGTGATTGGCACCTTGTCAAAATTGTAAGAAATAATTGCTTTTCAAGCATTTCAAACACCTGTGGCAAGTAACAGGTGTGGGCAATGTAGTAATCACATTTGCATCCAGTTAAAATGGACCTTTGTGTTGTGTGTCTCACTGAGCATGGGTGCCAACAGTGTCGCTCGCACTATCCGTCGCCATCTGAATGCAAAGTGACGCTATGGTAGGAGACCCAGGAGGAGGACAATGCTGACACAAAGGCATAAAAAAGCAAGACTGGAGTTTGCCAAAACTTGTGTGACAAAACCACAATCCAGAATGTACTGTGGACAGATGAGACAAAAGTAGAGCTTTCTGGTATGGGATATCATGGCACTGTTTACAGAAAAAGAAATGAGGCCTTCAAAGAAAAGAACACAGTCCCTACAATCAAACATGATGGAGGTTCAAAGATGTTTTGGGGTTGCTTTGTCCATCTGCCTGACCCAGGCCAGAATCGAGGCAGTATTTCAACTCGAGGGCCACATCCCGGTCAATCTTGAAGCCAGGGACGGGCCTACGACCCGACGGCCCTTCTACACCTCCTTGAGCAGACCCCATGCTGCGGCACGTCGTGCAGCCAGTAGCCAAGCACCCTCACGAGCACCCTTAACATCCTGCTCACCAAATGTAATGGTCGAGGTGGGTTTACAAACAGTTGGACAGCTTTTCAACATGAACTGGCCCTGGAGAAGATGTTTTTTGCCTTCTACCCCCAGTCCATTCCACTCTCCATCAGCCTAGGAACCGATTCTATAGACCCCAACAACGTGACAAGGAGGCGAGGGGTCCTGGGCCTATCACCTGTAGGAAGCGCCAGTGTCAGGGACTCTCCACCTTCTTTAAAAACACAGATAAATGACCCAGTGCAAAGGATTAGGGTGGAGAGGATATTTCCATTCACCGATGCGTTGGGCGCAGGCCCGTCTGTCGTCGGGGAGGCCCTCGTGCGGGTCCTTCTTTGTGACCTACATGACAGGAATGACAGAATCTCCATTGAAAGCCTGAAACTAGCTACTCCTCCTATGCTGCCGAAGTTGGTTGGGTGCCGGACAACCACAGAGTTCTGCAAAGACCTGGCAGAAAGAAAAGGCTCTGGGTACCCACATACATTTGCCTGGACAGTGGAACTGGCACAATCGGCAGGCACGATGTCCACAACTCCTTGAGGTAGGTCTCTCAGGCTTCAAGTTCTTCCTGGCGTTCATCTACTAGGCTGCACAAAGAAACCTGAAGGTCAAATGGGACAAAAAAAGACTATACTGAGCTCTGCAAGGCCACAGAGACACAGGCAGCTGCGATCGTCTGCGACATCTGGACAGTGGGATGCCGTGGATGGAGGTGGTTGGTCTGATGAGGAAGTAGACCTGGTTAGAGGCAGGCCTGCAAGAACCTTCAAAGCATTCAGAAGCAAGAGGCAGTGACTCCCTTCAGTAAGTGTTTCCTTTTTTTGGAATTTATATATATATATTAAAAAAATCGTCAGCACATTAGTAATGTCTTCCACTTTACTTCCATTTCCCTTTGTCAGCATATCACTAATGTCTGCCTTTTATTGCAGGTCGTCCGGAAGACTTGGCACTTACCTTGTTCCTGTCGCAACACACTTACCTCAATGTTACTGAGGAGCCTGGTTACAATCATGTTTTTTTCTGTGTTTTTTATTGACAATTTCATGTTTCTTTTGTGACAATAATTATTGTTCTTAAAACATGTTCAGTAAAGTTTGATGTGTGGCAAACCTTCCTGCTCTCGTCTGTACGTCCCTCCCACCCACTGGTGGATGTTTACAGATACTTCTAAGTTGAGAGTAGGCAAGCAGGGAGTGTTTGCAATGACTGACTTGAATTGAAATGAATTGTCTTCCAAAGGCAATTATATCAGTGATGCTGCGTTGTTACATAACTCCCTTGGCCACGGTGAGCTTAGTAGATTGACATTCCCTCATGGCCTTTTCCATGTTCTTTGCATTATCCCTTAGAATAAAGGAACACTTTTTCTTTCGGGATTCCCTATGCTCAAAACATGTCGCTGAATGCAGCAGCAAGAGCGATGTGTGACCCTGAAAACTCTTGAAACTGCTCATATCCGGCCAAAGAAACATACGGAATCCACTTAAAGCTACAATATGTTTTTTTGCCGCTAGGGGTCACTAACCTCTTACAATAAAAAGGCGTTGGTTGCTATGCACAAGCATTAAGCGGAATTATGGATCTTGTCGTCAAGTTGATGGATCTAATAATGTTTATGGATGAGTGAATACATTGATGTGTTTAACATGACTGTGGTGTGAAGCAGGGCGCGATTGCTAATCAGAGACAGATATCAGCGCCACACGCGAGTCCCGCGGATATAAAGGAATAAGGACAATTAATACTACCGAACTACACGCAAGTGCTTTATTACTACTCACAATGGTCAGTTTATTAGATGAATTAAACTTGTGAGGTAACGCAGCGCTGTTTCACTTGGTCTAACAGTTACACTATCACACTAAACTGCATTTGAGTGTGTTGAATGTTATTCTATATGTTAGTTTGTTGGCTGTATGTATTAAACCGAGGGTAACAGGATATGATGCTATTGACTGGCGACTCCCTCACACCTGCTCACACGTCCCAGTTCCTTAGTTAAAATCGCAATTTTCTCACGATTTACAAATAGTTGTAAGCATTTGGGATATTGTAAGTAATCAACTGAACAAAATATATAACACTGGCCTAGTGGTTTTTGGATATTTTCCTGCAAAAATCTTACATAGTGCACCTTTAAGTCTAAAGCGCAACTTATGCGAATAATGCCGTTGCCCTATTAAAGGGATACTCTACCGTTTTTTCATATTAAACTATGTTATTCCCTTAACTAAGACGAGTTGATACATACCTCTCTCGTCTCAGTGCGTGCACTAAATCCCTCTGTCTTGCGGCGAAACTTTGTTAGCCCAGTTCATTTAATATGGGCCAAGCAGAGAAGCTACCAAACACCTCCACGTTTTCCCTATTTAAATACAGTTACTCGCGAAGTGTAACTCGACCTAGGACGGTGACACAAAACAAAACGTTGCGCTTTTCTAAGCGTGTAAAATGGATAACTATTTTGTATGGTGGAATACCATAGCAAGTGCTTGTAAGCACTTCGACTTGGCGCAGTAATATCTTCACTCGTGAAAAATCCTCTCACCGGCCCCCGCCCCTCTAGTGAAGATATACTGCGGGGACAGCAGGGCTGTCGTGCTGAAGGAATTTCCCTCGAGATAATTTTGAATGACTCAACTCCATATGCGTTTTTATCTCCATTTATTTATTGCTAAATAAATAAGTATTACGCTGTGGTCAGCAGGCACAAAGGCGAGTAACCTTACATGTTCAGTAATGAAACCGAAACTAAAAAGCGCGTTAAAACGAAATGGATTTCAAAATCAATGCATGCGTCACCGGATTTAATAATGCACATCTAGCTTGTTGCTTGCACACATATTATGTCGAAATAATGATAGTATATTATGTTAACATTATTAGCCTAATAATAATAAATCTTGAATCAATATTTGATTGAATGCTGAATGTTGTGCTTGGTCAATTTAATAAAATGAATACTTTAATTGTGACAATTCTGCTGTACCGTACATCCGCCTTGGCCCACCGGATTTAATAATGCACATCTAGCTTGTTGCTTGCACACATATTATGTCGAAATAACGATAGTATATTATGTTAACATTATTAGCCTAATAATAATAAATCTTAAATCAATATTTGATTGAATGCTGAATGTTGTGCTTGGTCAATTTAATAAAATGAATACTTTAATTGTGACAATTAAAATGATTGAATATTAAATATTAAGTGGACAATTTTTGCAATATTTATATGCTATATATCTAGCACCCCCTCAGCACCTGCGTTAAAAAATCTCTCGCACCGCCCCTGGCCCACGTATTTAAAAAAATGGTCGGGTTTAAATCGGGTTAATGTTAAAACATGTTAATGTTTTGTGTTGGGCCGGGCCGGACACAAAGTGCATGGGCTCGGGTAGGGGTCGGGCTTGATTTGTTGGGCCCGATCTAAGCTCTTAACTCAAAGTACCGGTAGGTTCAAAGTCTCTGTGCGTGTGTATGTGCGTGCGTGCGTGTGTGTGTGTCTCATGGCAATGCATATCCCATATGTTTCCATGCTTTTCCACTTCAGATCTGCTGCGTGAGATCACGTGAGCGCTTCTGGCACGATAATTTAATAACATTTTGTAGTGTGTGGTGCACCGCGATTTTCAAACCTTGTAGTGTGAGCATGTTTAAGATTTGGGGGAAGAAAATCTGCCCTTAAGTGTGTGCTGCAACCAGATTTCAAAATCGGTTAGGATTAGAGATTTTAAAACTCCTGTAGTGTGAGCTAGGCATTAGTTGGGGACATTTAATATTCAACAATAATATTGATCTGCCTGCATTGACATTATTATATGAGAACTGAACTGAGCTGGACGATGACGATGTTTTCTCCAGAGCGGCTATATACAGTCGTGGTCAAAATTGATGGCACCCCTGATAAATATGATAAAAAATGGCTGTAAAAAATAAATCTGCATTGTTTATCATTTTGATCTTTCATTAAAAAAATTCACAAAAATCTAACCTTTCATTGAAGTAAAAGAATTGAAATTGGGGGGTAAAACACATTATGAAATAAATGTTTTTCTCCAAAACACGCTGGACATAATTGTTGGCAGCCCTAGAATTTTTTATGAGAAAAATATCTCTGAAGTATATTCCCATTAATATTTACTTTTTTTTTAGCACACCAGGGGGACTGGGAACATGACATTGTCCAGCTATGACTTCTTGTTTCACAGGAGTTTAAATAAGAGGAAGCACAAAGGCCAAATCCCCTGAATCATCCATCACAATGAGTAAAACCAAAGAATATAGTTCTGATGTGCAGCAAAAGATTGTTGAGCGTCACCAAATAGAAAGTGACTGTAAGAAAATATCTAAAGAATTGAAAATCCCCATTTTGACCATCAGGGCAATAATTAAGAAGTTTAATTCAACTAAAGATGTTACGAATCTGCCAGGAAGAGGACGTGTCTATATTGTCTTAATGGACGGTGAGGAGGAGAGTTTGAGTGGCCAAAGACTCTTCAAGGATCACAGATGGAGAATTGCAGAGATTAGTTGAGTCTTGGGGGTCAGAAAGCCTAAAAAAAAAAAATTATCAAACAACCCCTACATCACCACATTTGTTTGGGAGGGTTTCAAAAAAATCCTCCTCGCTCCTCTAAAAATAAACTCCAGCATATTCAGTGGTCAGACACGACTGGATCTTCAAAAGGGACCGGATTCTGTGGTCAGATCAAACAAAAACAATGGGATTTTTGCCAGCAAACCCAGCAGATGTGTTTGGTGCACACAGGGATGAAGAGTACCCCATGCCTATACGGTTAAATACACTGCTGGATCTTATATGTTGTGGGCCTATTTATTTGCTGGAGGTCCTGGACTTCTTGTTCAGATACATGGTATTATGGATTCTAGCAAATACAAACAGATAAAAATTCAAAACCTGACGCCTTCTGCTAGAAGTCTTATAATGGGCCGTGGTTGGATCTTCCATCAGGACAACGGTCCAAAACAAACAGCAAAATCAACACAGAAATGTGTAACTGAGCACATAATGAAGCTTCTGCCATGACCGTCCAGTCCCCTAAACTGAACCCTATAGAGGAGGAGTGGGCTGAACTGAAGAGGAGAAGCACCAACATGAACTTGTGAATCTGGAGAGATTCTGTATGGAGGAATGATCTCTGATCTCTTGTCAGGTGTTCTCCAAACTCATCCGGCATTATAGGAGAAGGCAAAAGGAGGTTAAGTATTTAATAACAGGGTGCCAACAATTATGGCCAGCGTGTTTTGAAGAAAAACATTTATTTCATAATGTGATCTCCCACCCCCACCCCACCCCACCCCCATTTTTTATCATATTTATCAGGGGTGCCATCAATTTTGACCACGACTGTATGTAAATTAACCAAATTAATAACTTTTTTACAACAGTAATGAACCATCGCTGAACTTACTAAAGCTAGACTATGACGCTATTTTATTATAGAAACAAACTTTGTTGTATTATTTTCGTGTCATCACTGTAAAGCTGCTTTGAAACGATCTGTACTAACTCTCTCATAAAGTCAGTCTCCTGCTTCCTCCTAGTGTGTAACCTGCACTGAAGTCACTGAATATCCCCCAAACTAACACACAGACGTTTCTCAACACCAAGTATTATACAAAACTTTTTTTTTATTGAACAGTGATATTAAATGTAAAAAAATAGCACTTATAGAAGTATAAGACATTTGTACAATAGGAAATATAAAAGCCAACAATTAAGTAAAAAAGTAGGCAACAAAACCAGTGCGCTAGTCCATCATTTAAATTAAATTAAATATAAAATTATAAAACTTTACCTTATTCCAAAGCTCATCATGTTGACTGTGGTCAAATACTGGATTCATGAGATCAGAGATCGGCAGTATCTCATGTTATATCAACCTCACAAACTTCAAAACAAGTTGGACCACATTTTCAAATAGACTATTTTTATATATAAACCACAGATTTTATATTAAACACTATATTCTCACCTGTAAACCTACATTCTGACACAACAACAGTAGTACCGTATCCTTCTGAATATAAGACAATGTTTTTTTTCTTAGAAATACATGTCAATAATACGCCGGCAACAATAGGTGGTGCCAAACACGTGTTAAACCAGGAAATGCGGTGTGTCAGAGTATGGTCTGGCAAAGCTTCATTAATAACTCATTTCCAAAGGGGCGTCACCAACGGACGTCACTCTAATGCCTCTGGGTGCAACTGGACAGACCTAAAACCAATCAGAGCGATCGTCACCGTGTAAAGCGCGCCCCAACGTTTCTGATTGGAAATGGGCTTGAATGAGCTCTTTGCCAGACTACTGTAGAGCAAATCTAAATTTGCCGGAAGTTTGTCTGGGTTTCCCCAGGCTAGATGGATAGCCTAATTGTTATATGATTCAGACGGGCTACAGGCTATGTTTGTTATAGTATGCCAAAAAGTGTTTATTTTTAAATGTTAGAAAATTAGAAAAATTGGGGCCTTTTACCAGTATTTATCATACGTTCAATACAAAAATATGCAATATGAAAAATATTTTCTAATAAAAGCATTTTCTTTATAAAAATGTGGTCTTCAAACTCTTTTTCCAAAAGGTAGCCCACATCTTGAAAAAAGGGGGTCATCTATATTCGGAACAATACGGTATTTCGCAATTATAGTGGCCAATCAGTTTCGAGGACCAGACCTATAAATATACAACATCCCTTCACAAAATAAAACCCTAAGCTCTTCCATTTCTTGCTCATTGACTTGCAGTGTATTACCAGTGTTATCACCATGTTGCTGCATCTGTCTCTTCATTTAATTCTGATAGTTTCCATGATTTAGGCACACCTTCACTTAAGTATGCAACGGTAATAACAATCATATGCTTCATTCTATGATAAGTTCATTAAAGCAACACTAAGGAACTTTTCCTCTGCGGTCCCCCTACAGGTTGGAAGCGGAACTGTCCATTACCGCTGTCGTAAATGATTTCTCCGCCCGCAGTCGACCGTCACACACGCGCTCGCTGTTATCCAGCACCGGCTGTGGAATGAATGATGTCAAGGTAGAGTATGATGCATGATTTCATGAAAGTATGATGTATTGCGACATCAGAAATGAAGAAAAACGAAATAATTACTATTGTAACGCTTGACGTAAAGCAAGTCAAATTTGTAGTTTTCTCATGTCTCATTCGAAGTACAGAAACGCGACCCGGTTTGGCAAACTTGCATAGTGTGGTTATAGCAGATATAGGGCTGCAAAGCGGAGCCAGAAGTGCCTTTCACCCTGTTACCACTTAATGAACCACTGATACCATTTTGGAAACATTATTTTTAGGTAAAAAATGTTCCTTAGTGTTGCTTTAAATTCTGCAAGTCTTCAGATAAATATTCTCATCTTCACCGTGTTAAATAGTCTGTGTCACAATCCATCTCTTCTGACGAGGACCTCTGTAGTTCATTCATGTTTCCAGTGTGGGTCGCCATATATCCTGACGGCGAGTCCTCTTCCACACCGGCTCTCATGTCTGTCAGTGTGGCTTCCAGTAGGAGCTCCTCCTCTTCCTCTTCCTCTTCCTCAGTGTGTTCCTCCAGCACAGAGTCGTCAGATGTAGGTAATCCCAGCACTGACTCCAGTAGTAGAGGTTCACACACCTCTCATCCGGTGGTTCCAGAGCCCCAGAGTGACTGAAAACAAGTTGATGTTCCCTGAAGCGTCTTCATTCCCCTTTGCTTCTGAATGAGTTTGTCTATGTCTGCTATCTTCGAACACTGATCTGAGTGCATGTACACACTCGGGTTCATCATGATGGACTTCTTCCCTTGCCTGTCCAGAAAAGTGCTGTGATCTCCCGTGCAAAGTTGAAACTACAGCCTTCTCTTTGCTTTTATGAGTGTCCGAACCGCTGTCATCGATTACACACCCCGTGTAGTTGCCTTTGTGCTCTTCCTCGTAGTCTTCCTCATCATCTGTGTCGGCCTGTGAGAACAACAGTGCATGAGCGGTCAATAAACATGTTCAATGGTGGCAGCAACAACAGTGAAATAAGATCACATGATTCATCTGCCAATCAGGTGCATGTAAAAGTGTGTTCGTTACTATAGCAACAGTGGTTTCCGGCGTATTTTCAGTAGATTTTATTAAGCATGTTAACTTATATCCCACTTTATTTTTTACTGGCACTTTTCTATTCATACTGTTTTAATCCCTCATTTCTTTCTCACTTGCCCTTCTTTGCCTTTTCCCTTCTTAAACCTGGACTTGCTTTTCAAAATTAGTAACAAAACAATCATTCTTGGCAACAGGAATTAGTATGTTTGCTTTGCATAACGTCAAGCACACAATTTATGAGATTAATATCATGTTTTGCTCCAAAATCAATGTATATATTGTATATATACACGTCAGTCGTGTTTGAAGTAACTAGTTTCTGTGGTCCATGTTACTTCTCATCACAGAGCTCATCATTCATCATTTTTATCAAGCTTGTATGTTTGTGTTCACTTATTTCACTTTAATGGCAATGAAAATTACCTATTAATTGTCATTAAAGTGAAATTACTGAACTTAAATGAGTAGGGCTGGGTATTGAGACAAATTTCACAATTCGATTCGATTTCGATTCACAAGTTTGCAATTCGATTCGATTTCGATTACGATTCGATTCAATATTGATTATTTGGATATCAGGTTCAATACATGCAAATTTTCTCAAGGAAAACAAATCTCTTCACTAATGCTGTAAACTATGGGAGTCAGTGGTAGCCTATAGGCTTCATTAGCCTACTATCATATTGAAGGTAAAAATGAACTGATTTGTATACAAACACTTAAAATACACTTATTTATTTTTATAATAATAAAGTTATATGAAATTATATAAACATTTAAATGGTGGCTGTCATAAAAACCTGCCAGATTTATTCAAACATGCATTAAATATTGAAGAACATTAAAAATCATAATGAATATGTAATATGGTGCATATATTTAACAAAATGCTCCTCTCTAGAGTTAATTTTTCTAGCTGACTAACGAGTTTATGGTCACTGGATATGGTTTTCTGAGGTAAATGTGACGTTACATGACATTGTTTACAAGCTGTTTTACTGACGTCTTTCCACGGTTGAAACACTGATTGGGTGATTCCATGTCACATGATACGGACTTCGATAAGTTGTACTCTATCTTTTAACACACTTTCAGAAGCTCATTCATGTTTATCTCGCGCTGTAACTGGTGTTATTAAGGCAGAAGAGAAGATCATGTGCTTCTCTAGAGCTGAGCCAGAGCGATCTCACGCCACAGCCACAAAACAGTTTTTATATTTTTGAATTTCGTAAGAAAATGGACGTAATTTGAAATCAGAGACTTTGTTTCATATCAATAGTAACAAAGCACAAAGATTATTGTGATTTATTGGATGGGATGCGGCGCTACAGTGTTACATTCATTCATCAACTGAAAACAGGATGACTAATCGATTCCTGGGATTTAAGAATCGATATCGGTTTGTAAAAATGAGAATCGATATTTTTTACCCAACCCTATTAAATATACGAGCTTGATAAAAATACTAATTTTAGAAGAACATTTCAGATGGCACTTAGAGGCTTTTGCATCTGAAGTCTTCATATATAATACAATTCTGTACTGTGAAACAGGCTATGTTGATAACGATGCATTATAATATACATCATCTTATGAAAGCCATTCTTATGTCTGAAGAACACAGATAAACACAGATCATCACAGTCGTGTTCATGTCTTCATGTTTCTCTAGTCTAACGGTCTCTATCTGCATGTTGTTCAGCTGTAGTGATCAGGGTTAGAAATGAACACCCAGGGTTAGAAATCAACAGTGTCGGTGTAACACTGTCAAATCATTGGCCAAATGTGGCGTGAATCTTTTATTGTGTTTCCTCACTTTGCTGGGGAAGTTCGTGTAAACCAGATTTAGCTCTAATAATGATCATCATGATGCATTAAATCCAATGTATTGCACAGAATCTGCTCATATCTGGCTTACTTGAACACACACGTCACTACACAACACATAACAGCGCTTGATCATCTGCATTGAAGCAACAGTGAAGATTAAAAAGCATTTGATTAACAGAAAAGACATTGTTATCTTCATCATCCTTCATGTTTCTGATGTTCTGTGTGCTGTATTACATCTGTCCACCTAAAACACATGTGTGGTGATGAGGGTGAAGAGGAAGAGGAGATGCTGGATCACACCATTTAGTTTATACATGCACACACACACACAAACATGATGTCTATACACAAGCTCTGACAAAGTTAATCTGGTTTATTTCTCTTTTTTTGGCCGGTAACTTAAATATTTAGTAGCCAAATTGGCCGGTGAGTGAAAAAGTTAATTTCAAACCCTGATTGTAACGTCATAAGTTTTAAGTTTTGAGATTAAAATAAGTTTAGCTCCGGCTACCAGTGTGAATGAAAGAGAAATTACACGAGAGTGTCTAGTTCTCCATATTGCTAACATCGTCTCATTTTGGGTAATAATAATAATAATAATACAACTAAAGTACTTTGCTGAATAACTACTCAAGTTACTACATTACAAACTACTTATTTACTCCTACTCGAGTCATATTATTTCCAGTACTTCTACTTGTCCTCAGTAAATGATCATGCATCTCTCCACCACTGCACGGCTCCAGCAAATGAAGGACTCCACCTGTAAACTGTGATAACTGATCAGATCATCTGCATTATGACACAGCCTGATGGAAATCTCACAGAATATTAAAGGCACAAATTTCGCAATCCATGGAAATAAAAACCCAGACCTGGTTGGCGTAGTTCTCCTCATGTCGGCTGATCCCTGAATCCTCCTCCACATTCAGTGGGTTGTTGGCTTTGCTGGGATAGTTTTTAGATGAACTGTTTAACTGAGCCTCGGTTGATAACACCCTCTCACATGTCGTCTCTTCAGGAATCAGATAGTGGGCTTGAACCATGTTACTCTAAATGAGAAAAAACAACAGAGAGAAAGAGATGAACAATCATTATAAGTGGCAGGAGGACACATGAGATTCAGCTCTACTAGTCGAAGGTTTCTTTCACAAGAGAGACTGGAGTGTTGAGATCAGCGAGACACCTTGTGTCACTTCTGAGCAATCTTCAAGGAACAGTTAACACTAGAAGTGCCATGGCGGTCATTTTGACCGTTTTGAATTTTATATCTGCAATAACTTTGTTGAAAAAATAAATAACATCCTCCTGCTGGTACCTGACTTTTCCTAAAAGTGTCTGTATTTTCATTTAAAATGTTTTTCATATAAATTACACACAAGGCAAAAAAACAAATGAACATATTTACCTATTTCGGCCATTGACCGCACTGAATTTCGCGGTATTATTATACATACATATACCAATATACACAACAATAAAATGTGGTGAAAAATACACAAAACATATTCCACAACAAATCATTTAAATGTAATGATATTCAGAACAGAACAAGAATGAAAAAATAACTATAAACAAGCCAAAATGAAATTCTTTATAAGTGAAAGTTAAAGTAAGCGGCGTTGGGCTCTCGTAACTCTCTAATTAGAATCAAAATGTTTCAACATTTGTGATGTATTTGGATGGTAAACTATCCTTTATTATAGGCTTTGTATTTCACTCACGTTCCAATATCGACGGAAAAAATCATCCTCTTCACACGCGCAAAATGGTACGAATTGTACTACTGACTATATAACAGAGCAGTGGAATTTTTATATGTTGGTTGACTATTTTATTATTATATTTTATTATGGCTATATTTTATTATGGTGTGTGTGTGTGTGTGTGTGTGTGTGTGTGTGTGTATGTGTGTGTAAGGCGCGGGCGCGATCGAACAGTGGAAACATGAAAGCATAGGCTACTCCGTCATTTTGTTCAGGACATCTACGGATATTATTTATTTATAAATGTATCATTAAACTTGTTTAAATGTACAGTTTGGTGTTGTTTTGTTTTTAAAAGATATCCTAATACAATAAATGCATTAATCTCTCAATTGGGTATTTATCAATAAAGATATAGAGTTTGGAATCTAGCGGTCAAAATGGCCGCTTGCGGCAGTTCTAGTAGTCATGGAAATCTGGCACTTCTAGTGTTAATGGGCTTCCTCTAGGCTGGGGTGTGTTCCCCCAAAACATCATTAGCAAACTATAGCCTCGTTACCAACACAGCTCAACACTTCAGTTTAAACCACAGCTCCAACATTCACCAACAGCAGAGCAAAGAGGTGTGCTTGATACTGCAGCTCCCAACTTCTGATTAGACACTTCATTCTATTATTATTATTAATAATAATAATAATAATAATAATATTTAGGGATGCACGATATATCGGTGTCGGCCGATATATGTTCATTTTTTTTGTTACCGTTATTAACCATATATATGAAAGCCAATAAATAATGGATTATTTCAGATCCACAAAACCAGTCACAAGGGTCAATTATTTGAAATTGAGATTTACACATCATCTGAAAGCTGAATAAATAAGCTTTCCATTGATGTATGGTTTGTTATGATAGGACAATATTTGGCCAGGATACGACTATCGAACATCTGGAATCTGAGGGAGCAAAAAAATCTAAACACTGAGAAAATCTCCTTTAAAGTTGTGCATTAATGTTGGCGATTGTGCTGCACTCACTCACACAAATACATGTTTTATATATTTACAGTAGGAAATTTACAAAATATCTTTATGGAACATGATCTTTACTAATATCCTAATGATTTTTGGCATTAAGAAAACTGGATCATTTTGACCCATACAGGGTATTGTTGGCTATTGCCACAGATATACCCGTGCGACTCGAGACTGGTGACGTGATCCAGGGTCACATATAGGCTACATAAAAATGAAAAAACTACTGTAAAAGAAAGTTGTAAATTCTCTGCACGTCTTTTAGCCGTTGTTACGGGAAGAGTGCATCTAGAATCTTATATTACTTCATCAATATTGTTTATTAAAAAAATTGTACCATTGTCCGTGCAAAGGGTAAACCATTTAATTTATTCACGACACGTGCATTTTGATTCTTTATATGCAAGTGATGTTGTCCAATGACTGGTTTGCATTATTTTATTTATTTGTAAGGCAATATAATTAAAAAAAAATTTTTTTGGAGAAAGTTGGCCATAGGAGTAAAACCATTATTTTAAATCTCACACAGGTTCACTATAGGCTACTGTCCTGCGCATGTCTGATTCAGACTTTTGTTTTTGAAACAAGCTCTAAAAATTATCTAAAAATTGGGATTTAGAGTTATCAGCTGTCAAATATAGAGAATTACCCTTATCGGCCAGAACTTTCATATCGGAGCATCCCTAATAATATTGATTTTATACAGCAGTTCAATAGTAATATTATTGACTTGACTGAACTGAGCTGGACGATGACATCACTGTTTTCTGCAGAGCTGCTTTATAGATGAAATGAACTCATTCCAATCATAACCATTTCTTAAATCAGAAGTGCTGCCAGGCGAGAGAAACTAATGATGTAAATGAAAATGTACAAGAGATTCCTGATGCAGATTAGCACATGCTGTATGTGAGTGCGGACAGGCTCTTACCAGTGATTTAGGAAGAGGGGTCTTAAGCTTACAGAGAAACCCAGCGTAAACCAGACTCAACACCAGCAGAAGCACAGCTACACTCGGCACTGACGTTCCCAGTGTCCAGCTCATTAAATACAGCCCTGCAGAGACACAAACATCACTATCACTCTCACAGTCATTTAGAAGAAAACATGCATACTGCATTTAGACAGATCGTTCTTCTGGACAAGAGTCCACGGCAGCCCACAGAATCATGTGACCCTGGACCACAAAACCAGTCACATGGGTCAATTCTTTGAGATTTATACATCACTTGAAAGTGCTTTCCAGTGATGTGTGGTTTGTTAGGATAGGACAATATTTGGCCGAGATACGACTATTGAACATCTGGAATCTGACGGTGCAAACAAATCTAAACATTGAGAAAATCTCCTTTAAGTTGTTCATTTATGTTGACGACTGTGCAGCATTCACTCACAGAATTACATGTTTTATATATTTACAAAAAATCTCTTCATGAAAAAAAATCTCTTCATTGAGAAAAATCACTATCACTATCAGTCACTATCTCACGATCACTTCATTGAGGAAAAAAAGGAGAAAATCTCCTTTAAGTTAGGGCTGCACAATTAATCGAATTTCTAATCGCAATTACGATTATGGATGCCACGATTACATAATCGTTCAAAGCCGCGATTACCAAAAAAACAAACAAAAACAAAAAATCCACTCTGCGTGCATTTAGAGCATGTTATGAGAGGCGAATCACAACTACTTCAGAAAACCCAGCAGGAACTACCAGCGACGTATGTGTACGCTGAAATAAAAAGTCTTTCACCTCAGAAAAACGGACGTTCCTGTCATGTCAGCCGTTATAGGCTACTGTGTTCGTAGCGCACCGCACAATCTTCAATTGCACCCGCAAATGCGGCGGCGCGCGCTGTGTATAAAGTGCAAAGGAAACTACGAGCATGCAACGTTGTTACGTTGTAAATTAGTAAGTCACGAAATAAAAGTAAACTACCAATAAATCACGTTACTGGTATGTCGTGTGTTAGCTGCAGGGCTTCATTTGAGCCGGAACACGCCGGGACATGTTCCGTCACCTCCGACATTGGATCCGGAACCTTTTTTATTGGATCCGGCACCTCCTGTGTCACTATGGAAAATTAATTGCCTAAATGAAAAAAATAAAATTACTTTTGTGTAGTGTTCAATGTTTGTGACACAGACTTGCTGTATGTGACTTGAAACTAGTTGAGATTGCTGTTAGCCTCGATCGTTTCATTCAGGGGAAAAATGTCAAAAAGACAGAGAAGTTTGCTTAACTTTTTCAAATACGCTGGCCAGTCAGATCCCAAACAAGCAAAAATCGTTTCCGCTGATCAAGAATGTGGAGACCACGGTGGACACAGCAGTAGCCTAGTATCGACATAATATCTCGTTATTTCGACAAAATAAGGGGACATTCTAATCTGCATTAAGCCACATTAAGCGTTCTTATAATGGTTTTCTATGGGAGGAAAATGCTTAACGTGTAATTGTGTTCATATTCTGGGCTCATCTGATTTTTTTGTACATAGCATAGCCTACTTTGTTATGATTTTAGTATCATAATGATTAATAAATGCACGCACAATTATCCGTGAACTTGATTTGAACAAATGCCTTTCAACTTGTGTGTGCAAAATTCAGAATTAAATGAATGTGCAGCAATTTGTACAAATAGAGAGTCTGTAGGCCTACTATACTGTTGTAGCCATTAAAAAAGCGCATTTAGTTTCATATTTGTTCAAATATTATAATGTTAATATTATAATAATTATAATATAAAAAAAAATTCCATTTATGTTGATTTATGAAAAGTGAACAGCACGACCGAGTAAGATAGGATGCGCAATCGAGAGACGTGGAGTGGGTCAGACATGATTTTGACCACTTCATCAAGTTTTGTTTTTTAGAAAGCCTTTCTTTAAAGTGAATTTTGTTTTGTATAAATTGTATCTTAATTTTAATAAATTTTTCATCAACCAATGGCCTGGATTTAAGGAGTAAGAAGCAAATATAACAGACAATCATGGAGGCGCCCGCGCGGTCACTTGCATTGCACGTGAACTGGAGCGCATCTCATCCTAACTTAACAAAACTCAGTGTATGCCTCACACAGACATGAGAAACACATCAAATACACAAAGCTTGAAATGTCTTTAAACTAAATAATTAAACCGAAAAAAGAAAAAGGCTACTCTCTGTTATGTAATCCATTAGGCCTATTTATGTGCATTTCTCTCTATAGGCGCGTTTCACATGGAGATGGCGATCGTCAACTTCATCTTTGCAGCTGAGTCGACACTGTCAGAGAAAACACTTGTTTATTAATAAAAATCAATACACGCGTCACCGGATTTACAAATGCACATCTTGCTTGTTGCACGCACACATATTATGTCGAAATAACGAGATATTGTGTTGAAATAACATTATTATTAATAATAGCCTACATCTTTTAGAATATTTGATTGAATGCTGAATGTTGCGCTTGTTCAATTTAATAAAATTAAAACTTTAATTGTGATCATTAACATTACTGAATATTAAATATTTAGTGGCCAAGTTTTGCGCAGCTAGCCTGGTAATACCAAACTCTGCTACTTCGCTTTGCTTCGTAGACAGAGTCTGGCATGGCATAATTGAAAAGCGTTTTCTTTCTCATGGGGGGGTTACCCGTAAGCCAATCACATAACGTTTGGTTATGGCGTGTGTTATGCGCATGCTCAGCCGCATCTAACTTCCACTGTAAACACATGTATGAT
>FLSR01001244.1:11483-33356 GCA_900092035.1 Leuciscus waleckii
TATTATGCCCCTTTTCACAAGATGTAAAATAAGTCTCTGATGTCCCCAGAGTGTGTATGTGAAGTTTTAGCTCAAAATACCCAACAGATCATTTTTTACAGAATGTTTAAATTGTCATTTTTTTGTGCTCAGAAAAACGCGCTGTTTTAGTGTGTGCCCTTTAAATGCAAATAAGCTGCTGCTGCATGGCACAGGGGGCGGAGCTTCATGAGCTCGCGCTCAGTCTCAGGACAATTTCATCTCACGGAATGATGATAATATCAGAAACTCTCAGTAACGGTTTTCATTTCGACCCGGAGGCGGACAATAATGCCTACAGAGTCAGAGTGCTGTATGGAGATGGAACAGGTATAGTTTAGTTTAATTACTTTTTTAACGTATTTGTCATCTGGGTGGTAGTGGCGCAGTGGATAAGACACATGCCTTTGGTGTGAGAGACCCGGGTTTGAATCCACTGTGAGACACCAATGTGTCCCTGAGCAAGACACTTAACCCCTAGTTGCTCCAGAGGCGTGCGATCTCTGACATATATAGCAATTGTAAGTCGCTTTGGATAAAAGCGTCAGCTAAATGAATAAATGTAAATGTAAATGTGTTTACCATACTTGCAATACAAACATTTTTATATGACAGTTATTTCCAAATAAACAATTTTTCTTTATAAAACATAAGATTTTGTCTCCTAAAAAGCTTTTTCCAAAAGGTACATCTTGAAAAAGGTGGGTGGTCTTATAATCAGGGTCGTCTTATATTCTGAACAATACGGTACTAAATATTAAAGGGATAGTTCACCCAAAAATGAAAATTCTGTCATCATTTACTCTCCCTCAAGTTGTTCCAAACCTGTATAACTTTCTTTCTTCTGCTGAACACAAAAGAAGATATTTTGAAGAAAGTCGGTAACCAAACGACTGATGGACCCCATTGACTTACATAATATAAAAAAAAAAATACTATGGATGTCAATGGGGATCAGCAACTGTTTAATTATACTATGGATGTCAAGGGGATCAGCAACTGTTAATTACCCAACCTTCTTTAAAATATCTTCTTTTGTGTTCAGCAGAAGAAAGAAAGTTATACAGGTTTGGAACAACTTGAGGGAGAGTAAATGATGACAGAATTTTCATTTTTGGATGAACTATCCCTTTAAATATTTCAATCATATCGCCGAACCATAAGCTGTTTAGCAGGAGTTTTGAAAGTAGTCATGGCATAATATTCATTACTTCAATGAGCTCACTGTTTCTGCCTGTAATTATTACATTGTTTAAATTAATATTTTTTGCTAACTGTGATTGTGTACATTTCTGAAATACATAACAGTTTCCTCTGATAACAGAACTGATCACTCTAAATTGTAATGTGGCATTTTCTCTAAAGCTGCTTTGAAACGATGTGTATTGTGAAAAGCGTTATACAAATAAATGTGAATTGAATTGAATTGAATTTAATTGATTAATACTTCTACATGTCAACCATTGCTCTCAGCTCCCGGATGGAGTCGTCCATAAGCTCTCACTCCATACCCGGGACCCCCGAGACGCTCAGCGAACAGGACGAGGGCACCGTGACTCCGCCCTCCAAACAGGCCACGCCCACATCCAGCCCTCACAGCGCCGACAGGTAATAAACGCATTCTTTTTCTATCGCTGTTCAAGTTCAATTTCAAGTTCAATTTCAATTTCAAGTTCAATTTTATTTATATAGCACGTTTACAACAGCCACTAAGCAGAACAAAGTGCTTTACAGAACAACAAGATTAAAAGAAGATATAACATGCATAACAAAAAATTAGGGCTGGGCAAGTTAACGCGTTATTATCGCGTTAACGCATTTATTAATTAACGCCGACGATTTTTTTATCGCAGGTTAACGCAGTTTTTTTAATTATTATTTTGAAAGTCCGTTGCTCACCGGCTCTGAATACACATAGGCCTACATCAAACCATGGGTCACAGGAGGGGTGGGATGTTGGTCAGCCAGCAAATAACCCTCCCAAACCAGCAGTGGAGGGAGGCTTCGGAGGTTCTCTCAGGTGAAAAAGGGAACTCGCTCCGCGAGTGATATGGATAGTAACCGCATGGCAACTGCTTCAGTTCGCAGCTGCAGCCTTTTTAACTTGAATTAAAATTATACATAACTTTACCTGATAGGCCTGCGTTTAGTTTAGCGGGGATGCTCTGCCATGTGAATTTCCTCCTGTTGATGTCGGCAGCAGGCGGGCGTGTGCGCACAACCGCGACAGTTTCACGGGAACGCACCCGCTTGTCGCTGCACCTGTGCTCGACCACTTCACCTCACTCTATGGTGCGTTCACACCAAACTTGAATAGAGCGTCTGGCGCGAGTGATTTCAATGTTAAGTCAATGCAAAGGCACGTTTATGCGCGTCTGGAGGTCCTGCGGCGCGAATGAGGCGTTTAGCGCGGCGCGGTGGACGCGAATTCGCCTCATTCGCGCGTCCAGTTCGCTTCAAACTTTTGCTTTTTACGCGCGTCAATTTCGCTCTGGACGCGCGAATGGATTCAAAATGTTCAAGCGTCCAACTAGACGCGGTAGACGCGAATTTGACATGCTATTCGCGTTTGGTGTGAACAAACAGTAATAACAGGGAAACTTACTACTGAAAAAAACCAAGAAAACAGGACTCTGATGGTAACTTGTTTAACAAGCTAGATAAAAGGTAATGCCCATTGCCCTGGCAGTGGCAAATAGCTTTGGTTTAATATTTGATTTGATTACATTAATGTTTAAGTTGAGATTTACAAGAAATATTTTATTGCTACTGTGTAAAGGGAATACTGCTGGTAAAAAGCAGAGGCTATTTGTTTAAAGTTTTTGCAAACCACATGTTATTGCACTTTTGTGTATATAGCAGTACATTTAGATCAAAAGTGTGCAATACACGACTTTAGAATTCATTATTAAATTTTGCGCGTAATAACGCGATTAATCGCAAGAAAATCATGCGATTAATAGCGATTAAAATTTGTAATCGTTGCCCAGCACTACAAAAAATAAAACAAAAAAATAAGAGCAACATAGTAAGAGTAACCATAAAACGGAGTAGCAAAACAGTATCAGACTCAAACTCAGAGTCTCGATCGCCCCCCAGTGGCTGGTCCCAGTATAGCTCATAAGCCCCGCCCTCCCCATGAAGTCTAATGGGACGTGATGGAAACTAAACAATCAAATTACACATCAAATACATTTTTTCAAAGATATTTTCTGTCATTTTAGGTAGTTTTTATCACGCTGATGTAAGTTTAAGTGTTCTTTTTTTTAAATAAGTTTGGTCGTAGTTCGTTATTTGATGCTATAAAAACGGGGCTGTGACGTCATGATTGACAGCTGTGATTGACAGCTTCTCTAAACGAAGAAGTCACTGAGGCACCAATAGACTTTTTGGGGGATTTTCGGGTAAAATTTTTCGAGCTTCAACTTTAATTTCTACATGTCCATAACTGTTTATTTCACACAGTAAACTTTGTGCTAACTGTTTCTGCGAGAGTGAGGGCGGGGCCTTGATATCGCGACTCCACTTCACGTGTGTGTGAGTGTGAGTGTGAGTGTGAGTGTGTCAAGGCGGGACCTTGATATTGCGACTCCACTTCACGTTCACTAATGCGCAGAATCGGGTGCAAGATGTCAGCGCCATATTAGGACTTTGGCGGCTTCACTTTTCACCAATGGAAGAGAGTGAAGGGGCGGCGTCCATCTTTTTTTACAGTCTATGGTGTGAACACGTCCACTGCTCTGATTGGTTTAACTGCGCCGTCTGCTCTGTGATTGGCCAGGGATCGGAGTGAGGGCAGGAAACATGCGGAGCCGAGGCAGGTGGTGCTGAGGAAGACTCAGGTGGACCCGGGGTTGAAGATCTGCGGAGGAAACCTGACTGGGGTGTTTGTTGAGGGCGTAGAAGAGGACGGTCCTGCTCGAGGAGCCGACGGCCTGCAGCCTGGAGACCTGATACTGGAGGTACGGAAGAGACATCACACACATCATCTGAGGTGGCCTTAGTGCTGGGCGGTATACCGGTTCATACCGAATACTGGTGTTTATTTTTTTATATAAATTTTTTATACCCGCAATACTGGTGTATGTCGCTTAAACAATGTGACGCTGTTTGAGAGGGTCTGATTTTTGGTCATTCCGCCCAGCACTAGGCGGCCTCTACAATACGGTTCCCTGTTGTGATGTCATTTCCTGTTTGCAGTGTAACTCAGTAAGCCTGAAGAACAAGACCGCTGAGGAGGTGTACCTGGAGATCCTGAAACCTGCGGAGAACGTCGTCCTCAGAGTCCAGAACCGACCCGAACACTTCAGGAGGGTCAAAGACGCACCAGGAGACGGTTTTTACATCAGGTAACAGACTGTTAATAGTCCATTAATAATAAAGATTAATGTTATTTATTATACGTCTGGAAATCTTGATTCTGATTGGTCACTTGTTGCATTTTGGGGTCAGATATTTGTGTATGATGACATTAAACTGCACAATAATTTTTTCCTTCTTAGAAAATGTTTGCATATTTATTTATTTTCTTCCTGACCCTGTCTGGGTTAATCATGTGATTTATGATCAGACCGTTTCCTTTGAATGATAAATTAATTTAAACATTAAGTTTCATAAAGGCCACATCGTGAAATCCCCACATGTATTATTTTTAGTGAATGATAATAACCCTACCTGGCACATATACATATTTACTGACCACAATAACTGTTGGTTCCTCCGACTGAAAACAATCAGAGCAAATACGTAAATATTAAGATATATACTGAATATTGTCAAAAAGCTTTATATATACATTATATAATCTATATGGCTGCATATTCTTACTCTTCATCTGTTTGTCTTCCAGGGCTTTATTTGACCATGCTGGTGATTTAGAGCAGGAGTTGAGTTTCAAGAAGGATGATATTCTCTACGTGGACGACACACTGCCCAGGGGGAATTTCGGCTACTGGTTGGCATGGCAACTGGACGAGAACGCACAGAAACTGATGCGCGGACATGTGCCCAGCAAGTGCATGTAGGTCTTCATGTGATATTCATGTAATAATCACTGTTTTTTATTTATTCAAATTAAACATAAAAAGTTTATTTTCTTTGATAAGTCCCCCTGTAGTTTATCCCTTAAAACTCATCTTTAATCACCAAAATTACATGTTTTTTCCTTGATAAAAAATGCCTTCATGCCTTAAAATATCTTGAATGTAACTAGACACCCTTGCCTCATTTAGTATGCGCGGTTCTATGAATATGCAAATGAGCCCCGCCTCCACTCACTCACTCAGCTCAGAGATCCACTGGTTGACGATCACACGTTGATCTGATTGGTTACAAGGTAGTTTGTGACGTCAGAAACACCAGCGATTTCAAAGCGTGTGTTTGAGACTGTCTTTGGTTCACTGCAGTTTTAAGGAGGAAATACTCAGCAATGCTGTCGACTTATGAATTTACACATGGTTTGTGTTAAAGCATATTAAAAACACCACATAGACACATAAACTACATTAAAAGCTGGATTTTCACCACAGGGGGACTTTAAAAACTTCAGTGCACATGATAAAGCGTGTATGCATCTAATAAGATATGTGTGTGTGTGTGTGTGTAGGATGGATCAAGACTCCCAGCGGCGGTACAGCATCACAGATGGTAAGGACGAGAGTGGTTCCGGTAAAACGCTCTCAGCCGCGGCGCGCCGGTCGTTCTTTCGGCGTAAACTCAAACACAAACGCAGCAGCTCTAAAGACGCCCGTGACGCTCCTGCGTTAGACACCGTCAGCACGGACTCAGTGCTGTTCATGGAGGGTGAGCAACAACACGCATGTAGCTCTGTAGCGCTAACACTTCACGTTTCAAAACTTCATTTCTCATTTTATGTGATGGTGTGTGTTCAGACTGTGTAAGTCCGGCCTATCAGCGCGTGCAGAAAGTGGAATCGGCCAATCGCAGGCCGGTGTTGATACTGGGACCTCTTGTTGAGCCAATCAAAGACATGCTGCTCAGAGAGGCTCCTGGGAAATACTGTCGCTGTTTACCTGGTGAGATCTACTCATAATGTCATTTTAAAGAGGTCATGACATAGATTTTTTTATTTTTTTTATCATTTTAATATGTTCTTGAGGTTCACCTATAATGTTAATAAAGTTTTTTGCACAAAAGCAAATATACATGTAGAAAAATGATGATTTTCAATACTCTGTCTGAAACGATTGTTTTTTAAGGCGTGTCAATTAAAATCGGCCACTCTTCTGATTGGCTCATTGGATAGGTCATGGTCTATGACCTATCTAATTAGATTACTAAGCTCATTAGATTAGTCATTAGATAGGAAACGGTATCAACGGCGACTCACTACTGCAAGTGAGTAAGTGTTCTGAAAACATTATCCACATAAAGCCGTCATTTACAGACAAGTGATGCGGTTAGTGATGCAGCTTCTGTCAGATCCACTACAGTCATCAAACTCTGCCTCATTTACAACACTGTCAAACGCTCCGAACAAACATATAATCCATATAATCCATATAATCCATATAATCCAAGCTAAGAAACTTGCTGGATGTTTTTTATGGTACACAGACCTCTTGTATGTCAAAGATCAAAGCACAATGTAATGTCATGACCCCTTTAAAACACTCACCGCAACTTTACCAGCACTGAGTTCTCACGTTTGCCAGTTCATCATGTTCTCTGTCACTCACTCTTGGTGTTGTTCAGAGGGGATGAAGGCGACCCAGCAGGCCATAGAGCGCGGCGTCAAAGACTGTCTCTTCATCGATTACAAGCGCAGGAGCGGACACTTCGACGTCACCACTGTGGCCTCCATTAAAGAGATCACAGAGAAGGTGAGAGACCTCAGACTCCGGTCCTGTCGGGTTTCAGTCCGTCTCAATCTGAACTGATTTCATTCAAATGTGTTGTGTTTTGCTTAAAGACAAAGACGTGTATTATGGATTAATTTAAAAGGAGAATCACCTCTCATGAGAAAACTCAAACATCTGGAAACATTAAGAAGAAGAAATGAATACATTGCATGAAAAGTATCTGATAAATTAATAAATATATATAAATGACAAAGTAACAAAACAGTAAAAAATTTGGAAATTTGTCATTAAACAATGTTTCAATACCTAAAAAACTTAATTGTTCTAAACCAATTCTTTTAAATTAAATTTTATTAGTTAAAATAAATATTTACTATATTTACAATATTTGCACATACACAATATAATAAATGTGTGTGTATATATGTATGTAATATGATACAATGAAACTAGTAAATATAGCTGTAATGCATGTAGTGTATAGTAAATATATTAATAAATAAAATATTAATAATATTTTTATACTCTCTCTCTCTCTCTCTACAATATATTATAAAAATAGAATAAATGTTATTTTAAAATAGATATAGTATATAGTAATATTATAAATCTCATTATATTTATCACTATAAGCATTGTCATTGTTCCCCGTCTCCCTGCTGAGGTCACGCTGTCTCTCTCTGTCTCTCAGGAGTGTCACTGTCTGCTGGACATCGCTCCTCACGCCATCGAGCGCCTGCACGTCGTCAACATTTACCCCATCGTCATATTCATACGGTACAGAAACGCCAAGCAGATCAAGTAAGTGATGTCACGTCTGCCTTTAGATGGACAAATGCTCATGTCTAATTCATCCTGAACGTCTGGTTTTCCTCTGATCATGAAGTATTAATGTGTCTCGTCACATTCAATAATATTGCATCTTAATATTGCATTGACAACACAATGTCTGCTTCTTTACTGCATGACTCCATCGAGTCGGTTCTTTATGAAAACGACTCAGTTTGAATCAGTCTGATGAGTCGCTCTACTAAAGCCACACTGAGCTCAATGAATCATTGATACTGTAATAGCGACTCCTAGCAGGGTTCGTACAAGATGCTTAAAGTGCTTGAATTTGTCTTTTTGAAATGTAAGTCCTGGAAAATCCTTGAAAACAGGCATATTTTTGAAGAGGAGCTTTAATTTTTTTAGAGAAAATACAATCGTTTCACGCAAAATGAACGTCTGAGATATAGATATAGAGCTATGAGCATGATATTAAGTTTATTATGAGTATATAATACAACTTTCATTCTTCAGGTCAATCATATTTCATGGAAAACAATCAGTTTCATATCCTTTCAATTGTTATGGGGATTTCCCATTCCTGGTCAATGGACTGATCTCTATGAAGTGAAACACCAGATACCGTATCTGGGCCATTCTACAGAATTGGTTCAAAGTCAGAGTTGGAAATGTATTTTTCCACAAAATTTGTTTGTATGCAAATTGTATAATATCCAAGCGCAGTTAATTATCATATTGTATTTTCAGAAAGTTTGGGAATATTTTCCCTCTCCCCAAATTTATCACTTCCGAAACACAATAATAAATAATTTAAAAAGAGGGCTTATATTGACCTATTAATATTTTGTTTACATTTTCCTTGTAAATATATTTTTTGCTATTTAAAAAAAAAAGTTTTCACAGGTAAATCAATAACACTTACAATTTTAACAATATTTCAAGTGTAATTTATGAGATTTGTTGTATTTTGAATCCAATCTTTCAAAGGCATTAAAGTCCAACTGAAATCAAAATTGACGGAGTTAATCATATAAAAATAAAATAAATGTTTTTTTAACTTCAATCAAAAATATATTTTTAAAAACAACAATGGAAAAAATAAACATTTCAATATCATTTTCACAAGTTTAGGCGTTAGGGTTCGGGACAGCGATCTCCCAATTGAATGTACCCAATAAATAATGATTTTATATATATTAAGCTTACTGATATTTTAAATATTATTGTGGGATTCAACAGATATTAGAAGGATCTTTGTAAGCATCTAAAATGTTAATACTTAAATGCTTTTTAAATGTGTTTTTAGGTTGTGGGACAGCAGTTTGCACCAATTCTGTAGAATGGCCCATATATGTAATTTGAGTAAAAAAAGAATAATAATAATAAAGATATTGTTTGATAAGTGCTGATTGAAGTCCTTGAAATCCACAAAAGTAGTGCTTGAAAAGTCCTTGAATTTCATTTGACCGAATCTGTACGAACCCTATAGCAATCATCAGCTGTGCTTTCAAATGTGTCTGACTAGTGTGCGGTTTGGCAATAGTTTGTGTCTGTACTCAGTGTGTGTGTTGTGTGTGTGTGTGTGTGTGTGTGTGTTTGACTCAGGGAGCAGAAAGACCCCGTGTATCTGCGGGACAAAGTGTCACAAAAACATTCCAAAGAGCAGTTTGAGTCGGCGCAGAGGATCGAACAAGACTACAGCAAATACTTCACAGGTCTGAGACACACACACACACATTTCCACGTTTGACGCACATGTGACCACGACATGACGATGTGTTGATTTGTGTTTGTGCTGTTCTGATGCAGGTGTCGTCCAGGCCGGCAGTCTGTCCAACATATGCACTCAGATCATGGCCATCGTGGACCAGGAGCAGAACAAAGTCCTGTGGATTCCTGACGGGAGCACGTGAAGAAAGGCAGATCAACACACACACATCCTTCACAACAACTCCAATCTCACACTGGTTCAACACTCCACTGCTGTAGGGCTGGGCTCTCATTCAATATCAAGCGTTTAATATTATATATTATGTGGTCGTCTGATTGGAGGATTAGTTGCATCATCACTTGCAAGAATGCTCATAAATGTCCCTTTTTGTAATTGTCTGTAAATATGGCAGTGCATTAGTTCTGGCCCAGCCCTGAACACACACTCCTCAGGCGGCGATCACATCGGTTAAGTGTCGTTTGCGACGTGAGTGAGCAGCAATATCATGTTTTCTCTGTGGTAACACTAATTTATGAGGGCTTTCATGTAGTTCTTCATGTTTACAGAGTTGTTACATGTTACTTGAACGTTTAACTTCACGCATCTGTCCGACCCAAGCTAGTTCGACACGGACGCTCAACTTTACGGTTAAAAATACTGACGTGTTAGGTGTGTTTCCTGATGGCTGTGTTTAAAGGACTCGTTCACCTGGAAATGAACCTTCTTTAGCGGGATGTTTGAGCGGCTGACGCGTTGGAAATCCTCAAAATGACGCACGCGCATCAGAAACTAAAGCCGAGAGGGGTTTTCTCACTCAAAGCTGTCATGAATCAGGATAAAGTGCACGAGTTTGTGTGTTCGACAGCATTCGGGCTTCGAACGACAGGCGTTTTCGGGTGAACCATTCCTTTAATCTTCAATGTAGCAGTTTCTTTATTTCATTTTCTTGTACGTGTACTTTATTTTATTTTATTATTTAAATGAGCGATGCAATAATCTGCTGCATGATCATTTTTACTATATGCTCTGATTTATTTTTACTGTCCAGTTCGTTTTTTTAACTCTAATTTAAATGTGTTTTGTAGGCTTGATAGTGCTTGTATCTTAAAGCTCCTCTTCAGAAACACACGTGCCAAAGGGTTTCCTCTGCTTTGCCTGTATTTTGCACTCGAGTTCAACGGAAAGCTGGACACAAACCTTACTTTATTAATCCCAGACGCGAGACTGAGCAATCCTCGTTCAGGAATAGTTAGTTAATCCTCTCTGTAGTGGAACTCAGAGCTTTGGTACTACACTAGTCTTCCTGTTTACCTTAGCCACAGTGACATCACTTCCTTTCTGACCCTCCCGATGACCAATGAAACGAGTCGCCTGGTTTAGCTGCTTCAACATCATGTTCATCATCATAACTCTGGTGTCTTGTGTTTGTAGCTGGAAACAAACTCCACGTAATTCCATTTAAAAAATAGTTTTCCATTATGTTTTATAATTGTATAACACATTGGTACTGCCACATTAAAGAATCCTATGACAAAAACATGATTTTTGTAATTGTTACATTAATAAAGTCTAAATTAAGCACGGCTGTTTAAACGTAATTTCTTGTCTTAGCAGAGGAACTTGAGTCTGTATGTTTTCAGACGTCATGGAAAACCTGTAAGGAATTTAAAATTCTATAAAATTGTACAATCTGTGGTGTTTTCATGGTCAAAATTAGGGATAATATGGTTTGAAGTTCCTGTGAGGAGTCACCAGATGGCGTCATATCCTACTTCAGTGTGATCGTCATCATCATGAGGGTTATATAAACATCAAATATCAGGTGAAATATTATTTCTGGATGACCAAAATATCAGAAGAATATTTGTTTTGCTCAGTTGATGCAAATGTGGCTTAAAGGAATTTTTATTTTTTTCACTAGCAAAAGAAAACAAATCTCACTTTTATTTTTAGTAACTTTTCCAGGGAGCTTTTGTAAATATATTTGTGTCCTTGTGTGGAATATTAGGTTTTTTTTTCCCAACAGATTCCTGATTTTGCTTTACTTTGCCAGAAGTGTGGATTCAGACACTTCAATGATGGGCACATATGGAATAAAATCTGAAAAGTAATACATTTAAAGATATATGTTAAACATTATAACACATGCAGGTCTGGTGGTGTGCAATAATTCATGCATTTGGATTTATGATGTGAAACCTTTACTATGTTAACCAGTAACCACACTATCCTCAAATACCATACTGTGGTTAGGAGGGTGTGAACCCAGCTAATGTTTATTGACATTAGATCCAGCAAAAGGGAACCATATGGGAACCACGTTCTGTGTTTGCTGAGAATTATGGGGGGTGCAATAAATGAATGTCGTTAACAATGAAAAACAACTGATTATTGATTGACAAATGAATATTTGTAACAAACTTGTCAACGCTCTTAATTTTAAAGGCATAGATATGTACCACTATGCCACATTTCAATATAAAAAATGGGGGAAAAGTGATTTTAAAAGTGTGTGTGTGTGTGTGTGTACAGTACCGGTCAAAAGTTTGGGGTCAGAAATTAGATTTCTTTCTTTTTTTTAAAAGAAATTAATACTTTATTCAACAAGGATGTTAAATTGATCAAAAGTGATAGTAAAGATTCATATTGTTAGAAAAGATAAGAAAACAAATTTCTGACCCCAAACTTTTGAACGGTAGTGTGTATTGGTACAAAATATCTCTATTTTAAATATCCTAATGAATCCTGAAAAAAAGTTAAATTAAGCAACACAACTGTTTCCAACATTGATAATAAATCATCATATTAGAGTGATTTGTGAAGGATCATGTGACACTGAAGACTGGAGTAATGATGCTGAACATTCAGCTTTGCGTCACAGAAATAAATCATGAAATTAAAGTATATTCAAATAGAAAACCATTTTTTAAATTGTAATATTTCACAATAGCACTGTTTTTTTTTCCCCCTGATCAAATAAATGTAGGCTTGATGAGCATAAGAGACTTATCTCAAAACAAAATGGTAATATTTCCAAAGTTTTGATCGGTACTGTAGACAGTGCGTGAATTCATAACTTTCACGCTACTTTTCCAGTTTTACTTTTACACAACACAAATGTTTATTTAACTATGTTAAAGACATTTTAAACTAAAGCGCAATGTTTTGTGATTGCATTTGTGTTGTGTACGTCAATAATAATTTGATAAACAATGAGAGCAGATTTGCAAGCGTTTTTCTTCTTCTCGATAACACTGTTGCCATGGTTACGCTCTCGGGCTAAAGCGCTTCGCTCGTGCCAGTTTAGCGCTCTGACTAACTTGAAATCATACTTTTTTATGGTGACTGAAGCGTTTTGAATATTTAGACAGTATTTAAGCGCCCACCCCCTCACATAATTCGCCCACGACAATAGATGATATTTTTTTTGTGAAGCTCGACAGATGTCTGTAAAATAGGAGCGACTGATGGATGTTTGGACTATTCGCTGGGTTTTGGAGACGTTTAGACGGGCATCAGACCGACTGACTCCGCCCTCCGGACTCCGGTACCTGTAAATCTGCCCTGAACTCGCCGGATGAATAGACCGGAGCTGAACGCAACACGTTACCGAATGAGCGCGAGGTGATTAGACCGCGGTCTGTCCATCATCAGAAAGCGCACGAGAGATCAGCGTTAGACGGTCACGCAGGCTTTAAATCGTGGGAATGTTTTTTTAATTTTTTTAAACCATGATTAAATATCCCCAGCACGACCTCGTTTAAAGACGCACCGACGCTTTTAAGAGGAGTAGTGCGTTTTGAGGACGACTTTTCAACTGCGCGTTAGTGGAGAACCGAAGAGCGGGCGAGAGCGGAGAGCGTAGCGGGAGGAGAGCGCGCGCACACGGGCACACACTCGCGGGGTGTCCGCCCTGACAACATGGCTGATCATCAGGTGTGGGGCGTGAAATCAACAGAAAGACGCTCGATGCTCCCCACTGAAGAAGATGAAGATAACGACGGTGATGAGAAGCAGCTCTCCACAGTAATGACCTATCCAATCGAGCATTCAAAAGCGGGTCCGTCCTCGGTTCGGAAGATGGATGTGATCATCCCGTACACCTCCGACGTGCCCTGTGACCCTGTGAACGGCCAGCGGATGTGGTGGGCTTTCCTCGCCTCCTCCATGGTCACTTTCTTCGGGGGTCTCTTCATCATCCTGCTGTGGAGGACTCTCAAGTACCTGTGGAGGGTGTGCTGCCACTGCAAGGGGAAAAAGAAGGTAAATGACACCTGTTTCTGGGTCAAAAGTTTGGGCAGCCTTCACAGATGTTATCACTCAGGATCTAAAAACCCTTGTTATCTGAGCTGAAGACAAACACATTTGCAGACAAACTGGTTAAAAAACAATGGTGTGTTTTTTTTTGTTACCTCAACCACATATTGGGTTATATAAAAATTTGTTGGGTCATTTTTTTTTACGTCGTTGAGTTATTTTTAGTTAAAGCCCAGAAGTTGGTTCCCGCCCTTATGGTTCAAATTTTAACGGTCTGGTGACAGTCAACGGACATCTTCACACAATAAAAATACAATTATAAATAGTATAACTAGCAGCAATTATCGGGGTTCAAGCACATTTAAGGCCTTTAAGCACATTTGTAAAATGTATTTATTTAGCAAGCATGGTTCATCATAGATGGAAAACATAATTTACAAACAATACAGGCAATTTACTAAGGAAATATAGCAGATTTAAAGCTTTTTAATAGTTATCGAGGTTGTGCCAAAACCTTGGACTATTTTTGCGAAAGTAGGTTTTTAAATGAATAATTTCCAATATTTAACAAATGGCTTGATTGACAGCGGTGGTCCTAGAGGCAAAGTTGCTCAGAACGAGGAGTTCTACTATATGGTATTATTGTTGTGGGCTTGTGTGAAAATCCCCATGATGTACAACCTTTACGC
Organism: Leuciscus waleckii; assembly: GCA_900092035.1. NCBI lineage: Eukaryota > Metazoa > Chordata > Actinopteri > Cypriniformes > Leuciscidae > Leuciscus > Leuciscus waleckii. The sequence goes on from FLSR01001244.1 coordinate 25,769, forward strand.
ACGTGAAAAACTTGAAGGTGGCAATTTCTCACAGGCCTATGGGGCCATAAGTCAAACAGGCCCAGCGAGTTTCGTTCCCATCGGCCTCCGTTGATCTTGTCTGACAGCCGCTCGAACTTCATTGGCCAACAGCGGACATGTTTTTCAAGATGTCCTCGTAGACTATCGCGGCACCTTGGACAAAGACACCGCATGCCAGTTTTCAAGTCATTCAGACTGACTGTTGCATAGCTAGCTATAGCCGTTTTCCTGGTTTTTATTTTTTTTATTTTACAGCGCCACCAAGTGGCCAGACGCTTTTTCATGTGACCACAGACCGAGCACATACATAGGTGTACCGAGGTTGGAGAAATGATCTCATTCTGTTCAAGATGGATAGCTGTTATTGTAAAAGTGGCCACGGCCACTTCGAACATATTGGCGTACCATCATGGACGTCAAAAGAAATTTCAACTTTTATTTGATGATTATGACAATCAGACTCCAGAGAATCTTTCTGCACTAGTTTGCTTCCGATGGGGCGAAAAACCTTGTACTAGTTCCCAAAAGTAGGTTTAAAAAAACAAAACGATTTAGGAGTTATGAGCCATTTCGTACTTTTGATCGCTGTAGCGCCCCCGTCAGGCCATTTGGGGCAAGCTTTGGTGACGTTGGAGATGGTGTGAGTACTACCAAAGACACTCGTATTGCTTTGAATAGAGAAAAGTGCAATGTTCAATATGGCGGAATAAGTCCCGCCTTCTAAGTGAGAGCCAATCGCCGATTGGTAAAGTCATTGAGTCACTGCATGAATTTGATGTTTCCTGATTCAAAAAGATGCGTTTCAAAGAGAGGAGCTTCAAAGATGTCCGCGAGTGAAATTACTTGTTTAGTGGGACTTTGGTACTACAATCCCTCAAAGTTTCAAGTCTCTACGACTTACAGTTTGGACTTCGCAATCACTTTTAGGGGAGAATGCTGATCCTTGGAAATTCTAACAATAGGCTACGCTTCGTGCTAGAACCCCTAACATATTTTTAGATATGTCAAAGAAGTGCTCATCACCGTTCCTCCTTCAATAGTGTTTAAAATCACCTCATAAAGAAAGAAGAGGCTCAAATACAAGAGTTTTCATTCGTGACACTACATCATATTTGTGCTGCTTCAGAGTTTACATCTCTTTACTATTATTTTAAAGTGGGAAACAGTCAGAATGAGGAATGAGTGGACGGACGTCAAGCACATTTAATTTAATAATGTATGAAAAATAATTCACTGATGGTCCTTTATTTCTTCTAGCTCAGCTTTTGGAGGTCTAAATATAAACCATGAATGCACTAGAAGTCGCTCCGGATTGAAGTGTCTGTCAATAGTGTGCATGTAAATGTAAATTTTTGCTCACCAAATTGTAAAACGCAATGTGAACAAAAAAGTCTTGAAGGCTGAAGGGGTTTTAGGTCTTATGTCATTAGAAAAGACAAGATTGAAAGCTGTGTTTTCTAGTCATTCTAAAGGATTTCTAGGCAGTTGCCAGACATTTGTTCCTGGAAAAGTGTTTTTTTTTTTTTGTTGTCCACCAGCAGCTGTAAGAGATAAAATCAACATGAAACACTGTTCACAGCCCAGTTTACATTCATAATGGATACTTGTTAGAAAATAATGCAGGGCGGCACTTGATTTTATCTTTGTGCAATTGATTGGATGGTGAAAAGTGTCTGCATTTGACATATAAATAAAGATAATAGTCATTGATGCTATCGGCTAGAACACAAAGTCTTTTCAGAGGTGGAAAAACAAACTTTTGTTTCTTTGTAATGACATCCGCCGTTATATCTTTCACACAGTAGGAAAAAGGCTCTGTTTTGATTTCATGTTGACTTTAGATATTAGACACAGTTTCAGGAACTGAACGGTTCAGGAACACACACTGCGATTTTATGAACTTGACAATGTTCTTGTTTTGTTTGTTCCTCTGTCTAAACAATTATTGAAGACTAATGAGTGATTTTTAAGCAGTCTATTTGAGCATAACCTGTCGTGCTTTCACACCTGTAGCGCATGAATGCTGGGGGTTTGATATGAGCACAAGAGAGACGAGAGTCGTCTGTTCTGTTAGCAGAGACGCACGAGAGCTTTGCTTGCGTCTTTTCCCATGTTTGACGTGGAGCCAGTGGTCAGGAATAGGTTGAGTTTTTACTGCCATTGTGTAGTCTGCCCACACACACACACACACACACACACACACCACCCACCACACACACACACACACCACAGCTGTTGCTTTCATTACAGGCCTGTCAAACATAGTTGTGTTCATTCTGCAAGAGATTTCAGGAAGCCTTTTTCTCCGTTCCACTGAAACACACGACTCTGAGTGAACCAAAGTCAACATGAGATCAATATTTATTAACTCTGCGTATTTTCTTAATATGTGTTCCTTGTCTTGGTGTGAATGAATCATGTGTAGCTGCGTTTCCATTACCCTTCAAATTGCGCAAATTGAAATTGCGAATTGAAGATACGCCCGATGGAAACACGTCATTGCGCAAAAACTCCCATTTATCGCAAACAAGTTTTCCCGCTCGCATGAGGGGGTTTTCAGGCAGTTCGAAAAAGAAATATTTCGCAAAACTGCAATGGAAACAGTTTTTGCGCATTTACAGGTCACATGACGTAGATGACGCGGTGTGATTGGACAGAATACGAGACAGAGCTCTTTATTAAATTAATATAAGACAAAAGAATTACAGGAATAATGGATTCTAAACCTCAAATAAATGCCATGATCAAGACCTGGAAGCAGATCTGAGGGAGAAACACCCAGAAACTCCTCATATGTGCCGCTCCCAAGTATAATAAGGGTCGTTCCTCACCATTAATGCTTGGAAAACACACATACATCTCCTTCCATTAATAATAATGGCCAGTGCAGTGGCTGGGATGTAGTACATAAACCTACCAACGTCCGGATGGAATGATTTTACTTATCGCGAGAGGAAGTTTTAGTCGCATAACATCGGTTTATGGAAACGGCGCCATTTCGCAATAATTTTTGTATCGAAATTTTGAAAAAAATCCAAAAGTTTTGTGCAAATCTGTAATGGAAACAGCGTTGTGACTGTGTTCTAAATTGTGACGTCAAGTATATACCAGACATATATGAGGTTATGTGTAGGTGTTTAGGAGTAGGTTCAGGGATAGTACCTTGTTAATACAAATACTATAAGTGCATAGCATGTACATGACAAACAGGACAGGATAATAAAGTGCTACCGACATTAGCTATGTTTCAACCCATCCACCTATTTATTTATGTGAATTTTGGAATATCGCATTAAAAAATGCAGGATGGAAACAGCCAAAACCAATGGCAAGAAATTGCGCATATAAATGTATGCACTCAATTGAGGCAGATAATTTATTTTATCCGATAAGAAACCGTGCATGAACTATGATGGAAACACATTTACCTAATAAAGCCCTCAATGTGCAACACAAAACTCACATGACTTTGCCTCACCAGAGGCTGTGATTGGATAACTGGACTAACTAGCAGACCAATCGCATCACAGCATCGTTCGGAAAAGCCTGAAATCAGAATGATTTTGTAAGCTGTCTCACACGATTGTGTTCCCAAACACCAGCATCCGAACGCAAGATCACATGACAGCGTTTCATCTGACGCTCTGAGACCAAACTCATTTATTGTAGGAAAGAAGAGCCACAGTTTCTTCCCTGATTGCAGCAACTTAAATTTTTATTACTGATAACTTGCTTCAGTTTCCCAGGAAGTGATGATTTTGTTCTCTTGAACACATGGGAAGGAAACGCCGCTTCATGTGCAGATGTTTTATGCCATATTTCAATTTTGTGTACAAGTTAAATTCACAACTTTTGGATGGAGACGGTTATTAAAGGATGTGTCCTGGATAGTATTCAGTCATTTTCTTTAAACTTTGCATTTGCTTCCCTAAAATCCCCAAAACATTGTAATATTTGTGATTCATTTTATCTATTCAAAATATAATTTCTCTATATATAATATTTCTATTGACTTCTAAGTTAAATATGAGCCGCACGGTTCTTCATCGTCCACACTCCACTGATCTTAAAGTGACAGTTCACCCAAAATTATAATTCTGAAATTATGACTTGCCCTCATATTATTCCAGACCTTATTCCTGACGATCTCACTAGTTGAATTACGGGAGGCACTTCCGGTTTGGGGAACGTCCATTCAAAAAGGTTGAAACGAATCATTTCAAATCATAAGGTTTCCCTACAAATAAAGCGGATCCGTCAGTTTGACTGTCAATTTCCCTTCATGATTTATTTTCAGACATCATGAGAATAACGTTACACTTGATATTTTAACGTGACATGTTATAACAAGAATATCTATGGCAAGAGCTCTTTACTGTCTTTTCCTCGTGATTATTTTCTTTTTTCCCTTTGCAATCCGCTGTAGAAGTATGAAAAGGTCAACATGTCCTCCACATCTGTGGTCTGTTCTCCCGGATTTAATTTACGATATATTCCATTAATAATTCACAGGAACGCACGAAGAGTCTCTCGTTATTCTCCTCAAATCCTCACGTCTCTTTCCAGGTTTGTTTTCACAGGTAAATGCAATTTATAATCTGACAAAATGACGGAAATCACTTTGAAATAGTATCAGGTAATGCTGAAGTTAATGAACATTTTTGATTAAGGCAACATAAGATACATAATACAGATATATACAGTAGGCTATATTACTATTAGATATATATTACTACAGTGATATCTAACCAAAGACTCGTGCTTTTGGGGTTATTTGGTCTGTTTAAAGTACCTTGTTGATGCTTTTACACTTTTAAATATCCGTTTAATGTTCGATGGTTGAGTGAGATTAATGTCATCTCATTGGGACACTTTTTTAACGTATTGTGTTCATAGAGTGAACGTTTCACTGATTGTTGACAGCTTAACAGAAGTTACACCCATAACTGTACGTACACACCGCTGCCGACATGAGCTTCCAAAGTTACCGGAAGTCATTCATTTTCAATGGAAGCTGGCTTCTCTCAGCTGCAAGGAGCGTCAAATCCATCGGCGTCGCGTTTTGGCCGTTTTGAGCACCAGAGCGTCAATCAGAAAGTTGAAAGTAGCTCACTTTATGTTAATGAGCTATGACGCGGTGCAGCGGCATAAGCCAGCAACCAATCGGAATATAGACGTCCTTCGCGCTGGCTGATTCCGGAGAAACATACTATGTAAACTTTCGTTCCTACCAAAACATTAGTTCTGAGAAAATGGGAGGAGAAGCTGATCATCACCGTTTCCTAGGATGAGCGCAACTTTGATTGGAAATATTTACGAACGCTCGTTTTAATCGGGAATGCAATTCATTCGCTCACGGTAACGCAGATTTTACCAATTGCACAGACCAATTGCCAGAGCTTCTTTGCAGCTCAAGTCGGCGGCGGTGTGTACGTACAGTAATTCGCGCAAAGCGTCAGCGTAGGAATACGGTGGATAACTTTATATCTTTTTCAGAACACGAAAGAAGACATTGCTTTTCAATGGGGTCCAAAACAACACTGCCATTCAAAATACCTTCTGTTATATTCCACAGAAGAAAGTCACACAGAATCGCAGTGACTTGAGGGCCAGTAAATGATGACAGAATGTACATATGTTTGGGTGAACTATCAACTTAATACTTGCCGAACATGTTTTTGTTCCACAGGGATTTACATCTGGCCGATCCAGTGAACGTAGCATTAGCTGAACCACTCGATCCGTCCATCTTTTCTCACTTACTCTGTTTTCATACATGCATCTTCCTCATTCAATCTGCCATGTCACTCTCCTATAGTGTGCGTGATTCAGATGCTTGTTGCTAAGCAACAGGCGGCATATTCATTATTGAGCTGGGAAATATCCCCTTATGTAATTGTGCTTTTCCAAAGACCACACACACACACACACCTGTCAGAGTGTGTGATCGGCAGTGTGTTTTTTTTTATTCACCACAAACACATTTACATGCAGAATCTACAGGCGTCACACACTCAATCTGAGCTAGAAATAGAAATCCACAGTCTGGTCTCAGTCTCCTTCAGATGGGATAATGCTGATTATATTCTGATGTTCAAAGGATTCTGGTGTTTACTAATTAGTTTTGCTAGCGATAATTAAAGCATTGATACGCATTATAAATCGCATGCAAAAAACACATGCAAAGGACACATTTTCATTTTATGATGGTTAAACTTTTGCAATTACTCCGTGAATCACATGCGTTCCGAACCGGGAATCACGGATCAACGATCCCTATACTTGAGTATATGTGACTCTCATGGATGCGCACATCGATATCGATGCTAAAGCGATATATTGTGCAGCCCTAATAATAATGTCACTTAATTATTAGAAACCATTTGTAGGTTTTTTCCCGAAAAGCCCCATTATAAATGACTGCATGTAAAGCGTAGTAAGCAGCCTATTGTACATAGTCAGCTACCTTCTAAAGCCTCTGTTATACTCCAGTTTGGACGCGTACACGACAGCTGCGCACAGCTCAGACGCGGACTACTTGTATTTATACTTTCTGCTGAGGTCCGCTAGGTGAACGCGTTCAACGCATGCGCAGTAGATCGGTCGGGACAGTATAATCGATAATATTTTCATATTTATAGTTTATATTTGCATTTATGTCAAAACCTAGACACTTTCAAACATCAAAATGACATTTATTAATATGTATTCGTGTCAAAATGACATATACACATGTTTTCCTATTCTATTTTGCCTGGAAATGCTTCCAACACGCATTGGTTCTAAATTTCTAGCTTGCGTTTTCCGTTTTTTTTCTCAAATCCGGCGTCCATGTTATTTCCATCTCTTTCGAGGTTTTAACCTAATGAACGTGCGCCCTTTTGACCGCGCGGTCACAAAAAATGGGAGGCACGCGGCTGTCCGCAAGGAGCCTCCGCGCGCACCCCCGATGACGATTTTTACGTCACACGGACCCTCGCGGTCGCGGAAAGTATAACAGAGGCTTAAAGGTACAATATGTAAGAATTTTGCATTAAAATATCCCAAAATCTCAAAGCCAGTGTTATATATTTTGTTAAGTTGATTACTTACAATATCCCAAATGTTTCCAACTATTTTAAATCGTGAGAAAATTGCGATTTTAACCAAGGAAACGGGCATTAGAGCTGGGAGTCGCCAGTCAATTGCGTCATATCCGCGTTACCCTCGGTTTCCGCTCGTACTGCGTGGAGTCCTGGACAAATGCGGAAGCTGTAGTTGTAGCGTCTATCAAGCTACAAACTTTAGCTTGTTACTTGCAGTCGTTATGGTACACAATTATTCTTTATCGATTGCAGCTGGTTCTGTCGACAAAGCAGGCTTAATTTTATATTTTCCAAATGTAGCATTCGGTAATAGTTATGTTTATGTAAGGAAAGTATTATTGCTTTAGATTTGTGTTTAGTTTATTGACATTGTTTATCACGTCTGGTGTTTATGGCCATGTAAATAAACATAGCATGTGTTAGTGTTATACATAAAGATTAATCAGTATTTTGGCAAATGATGTGGGTATGTTCGAATGTAC